>JASKGM010029630.1:0-26143 GCA_034509205.1 Ceratonia siliqua | reverse complement strand
AAATACTGGGTTGGACCGGGTTAGGGGGTTGGGCTCCGGTTGGGTTAGGTGATTGGGCTGAGGTTTTTTGATTGGGCTAAGGGTATATTTTTTTTGGCCAATGGGCTAAATCAGTTTTTTTGTTTTCTGTTTGTTTTTTTTTTTGTGTTTTTAGTATTTGGGCTTTTCTTATTTTTTTTTTGGTTTTGGTTTTTTTTTTAGTTTTAATTTAATTCACTTTTTTATTATTATTATTTTTTTTTTGGGGACAAAATCTAGTGTTTACAGTGGGTCTTCAAGGCAAAATAGTTTTTTGACTACCATGAAACACCGGATCACCAAAGGCTTGTGATAGCTTCATTCCACATGGATAGCGATGCTCTGCACTAGTTTCAGTGGATGCATCCAATGGGTTATTACCCACTTGGCAAGAGTTTCTCAAGGCTCTAATGGTAAGATTTGGACCTTCAAAGTAGCGAGACATCCAGGGTGAACTGGCGAAGTTAGTTCAAACAACCACGGTGGCGGAATATCAGTCTCGGTTCGAGGCGTTAGCAAACTAAACCATAGGAGTTCCATCTTCCTTCTTGCAGAGTTGCTTCGAATCTGGCCTAAGAAATGACATCAGGCGTGAAGTCCGAGTCCTTCAACCAAAATCCCTCATTCAAGCAATTAGTTTGACAAAACTTATGGAGGATAAGGTGAATGATCAAGGCACTCGAAACTCACTGGTTAAGCAAACTTTGGTACCTAATGCGAAGGTTAATACGAACCCACCTCTGCTGGCCACTCCTAAATTTAACCATGGAAACTCGGTGATCAATGTCAAGAGCTCAACACTTCCAGTAAAGAAACTGACAGCCACCGAAATGTTAGAGAGGAGGGAGAAGGGGTTATGTTACAATTGCAATGAAAAATTTAGTAAGGGACATAGATGTAAGGCCAAGCTCTTCTTGTTAATGCTGGATGATGAGAGTTGGGAAGAGACAGGGGATGTGAAGCCTGAAGAAATACTTGACAGTAAAGATCAAGTTGAGGAGTTGCCACCTGCTATCAGCTTGCATGCAATGACAGGTCAGATGTCACCACGAACCATCAGGTTTACAGGGGTGATCCGTGGTCAGGAAATTCAAGTGCTTATAGATGGGGTGTCGACTCATAATTTTGTCCAAGAGAGATTAATCAAACACTTAAAAATTCCTATACACCACTCAGAACATTTCTCAATTTTGGTTGGCAATGGGGAAACCATGGCATGTACAGGCCAGTGCCCTCAGCTTCCCATCCAAATTCAAGATCACACTTTTGAAGTCGATTGCCATGTTCTGCCCATCCGAGGAACAGACCTAGTATTGGGTGTTCAATGGCTGGAGCTACTCGGACCAGTTGTAATGGACTATAAGGATCTAACTATGAAATTCCAGTGGTAGGGAAGAGTGATCACACTTAAGGGAGATAATTTGTCATCAATTGCTATCCACTGTAATCAATTGAAGAGGTTTTTGTGACTTATGCAGTAGCAAGTTGTTATCAATTAACAACAGATACAAGGCAAGAACAAAAATTAGTTGCAGAGCTACAACAGATCATTGATAAATATCAAGATATCTTCGAGACACCAGAAACATTACCCCCACACAGACCCCATGATCACAGAATCCACACTAGTCCTGGGGTTAAACCAATAAGTGTCAAACCTTATCGGTACCCCCACTTTCAAAAGGCTGATTGAGAAACTGGTATCTGAGATGTTGTCTGCAGGGATCATCAGACCCAGTCATAGTCCATATTCCTCCCTTGTTTTGCTGGTGAAAAAAAAAAGATGGCACATGGCGATTTTGGGTCAATTACAGAGCCCTTAACCAAAACACAGTGCCAGACAGATATCCTATCCCAACAGTGGATGAGCTATTGGATGAATTATGTGGAGCAACCATGTTTTCGAAAATTGACTTGCAAGCCAGGTATCATCAAATCCGGATGCATAGTAACGACATTTACAAGACTGCTTTTCGAACACACGAGGGGCACTATGAATTTCTTGTGATGCCATTTGGCCTGATGAATGCACCATCCACGTTTCAAGCAGCCATGAATGATGTACTTAGAACCTTTTTGAGGAAATTTGTGATTGTCTTCTTCGATGACATTTTGGTATACAGCAAAAATATTTACAAACACATTTTCCATTTAGATCAGGTGCTTGGGTGCTTAAGGGATCAGACTTGGTATGTAACAAGGAGTAAATGCCAGTTTGGTCAAAGCTCGGTGGAGTACCTCGGCCATATTGTCTCGGCACAGGGAGTAGCTCCAAAAAATTCCAAAATCCAAGCAATCGTGCAGTGGCTAACGCCAAGGACTGTAAAACAATTAAGAAGCTTCCTAGGCCTTACCGGTTATTATCGAAGATTTGTTCAGAGTTATGCAAAAATTGCTGCTCCTTGGACCTCACTTCTCCAGAAGGATGCTTTTGTTTGGTCGACCATAATGGAAGAAGCCTTCCTGCAGTTGAAAGATGCACTGATACATACACCAGTATTAGCCCTACCTGATTTTGATAAGCCTTTTACCTTGGAAACTGATGCTTCGGGGGTGGGTATAGGCGCAGTTCTATCTCAAGAATCTCACCCAATAGCTTACTACAGCAAAAAGATGAGTGCACGATTGCAACAATCTTCTACTTACATTCGCGAACTATATACTATCACGGAGGCTGTCAGTAAATGAAGGCAGTACCTTTTGGGCAACTCTTTTGTTATCAAGACCATCAGAGCTTGCGCGAACTCATTATTCAAACCATTCAAACCCTAGAGCAACAGCACTTCCTTGTTAAACTGTTAGGCTATGATTTCACAATACATTATCAACCTGGGGCCAGTAACCGTGCTGCTAATGCCTCATCGCGGTCACAAGGAGACGAGATCCCTATTAGTAGTCTTTCCATTTTAATGGCAATGACGCAACGCACCAGCCAGTTGCTCATGCAACTAAGACGAGAGACGACTCATTTGCCTGACCTTGTTCGATTAACTCAAGCTATCCTTTTTGATGGCTCAGCTTACCCCAACCATAAGGTTCATCAAGGATTGATTTGGCACAAGGGGCGTATAGTGGTTAGTCCCCATTCTCAATCTAAAACAGCAATAATTCAGGAACTCCACAGTACGCCTATAAGTGGGCACACAGGCATTCAACAAACTTTAGCACGTGTTCAACTTCAGTTTGAATGGCCACTCATGAAGGATGAGATTAAACAGTTTGTTCAGACTTGCCCAGCTTGTCAATATACCAAGTATGAACCTTTAGCACCGGCTAGGAAACTCCAACCCCTACAGGTGCCAGAACGGATATGGGAGGACCTCTCCTTAGATTTTATTGTGAGCTTACCTGCATTTCGTGGCTATACAGCTATAATGGTTGTCGTCGATCGCTTGTCTAAATATGCTCATTTCGGGCCATTACGTACTGGATTAACTGCCATTAAAGCCGCAGAAGTTTTTGTGCAGACTGTTTGTAAGTTGCATGGTGTGCCATCTACCTTAATCAGTGACCGTGATCCAATATTTGTCAGTCAGTTTTGGCGGGAACTGTTTCGCCTAAGTGGCACCAAGCTCTTGTTCAGTAGCGCTTATCACCCGCAAACTGACGACCAAACGGAGGTGACAAACAGAGGCCTTGAGCAATACTTGCGTAGCTTCACATTTGACAACCCATCTCATTGGTTTAAGTACCTTCACTGGGCAGAGTATTCATACAATACTTCTTATCACTCTTCCATCAAGACTACTCCATTTCAAGTTGTTTATGGCAGAGAACCTCCTCCCCTGCTTCCATGCTCCCTGTCTACATCTAATGTAGAAGCAGTAGAAAAAGAACTAACCTCACGTGACCAGCTGCTCAAAACCCTCAAAACACATCTCCATAATGCCCGCAACCGTATGAAAATTATGGCAAACAGACACCACCGTGATCGAGCATTTCATATAGGGGATCAAGTTCTTATCAAGCTGCAGCCATATCGCTAGACCACTCTATCTCAACAACCCTACACAAAGCTCAGTAAACGGTTTTATGGTCCATTTGTCATTGATGCTCAAGTCAGCCCAGTTGTGTATAGAGTCAACCTTCCTGCTCATGTGAGGCTCCACCCTATCTTCCATGTTTCGGTGCTCAAACCTTTCCATCAAGATACCAAAATTCATTCTGCTCAACTACCAGAAACTATAGTTCAGAATCACCTCGTGACATAACCAGTTGTTATCTTACGCACACGAGCAGTTCGTCATGGTTCACGCCCTTGTTCCCAAGTTTTGGTCCAATGGGAGGGTCTTTTACTCGAAGATACTTCCTGGGTTGATCTAGAAGAGTTTCGTGCTCTTTATCATGCATTTGCCCTTGAGGACAAGGGCATTTCTGATGAAGAAGGGACTGTTACGCGCGGGTCCACAGCTGCAAACGAGTCATCAACCAAAAGGACACGTAGGAAGCCAAGCTGGTTAAGTGGATATCAGTATTAACCATTGTGTCTTTATTGTAATTTCGCTTATGTTATTATCCTGTGTATCCTAGTGCAGTACCTTGCTTTGTATCCAAGACTATATCTGTCTTGAGTTTTTGAAGTAATAGAACAAGTAAAAACTTCCAACTTTCGTCCCCCTTCTTTCTTTAGGAGGAACACAGCCTCGAACTGTGCAAACTAACCTAACAGCATGTATACCGTGACCATGATGGCATGCCAGGGCATGATGCCTTGATTAATGAAGTTGTTTCAGTAAGTCCTTCAGGAGTTAGGAAAATGTGTCCCCACGACTTATAAAAAGTGAGGGATGCACTGATGTTTCCTCACGACTAATTGGTTGTGCAAGCACACACATATTTTTTATAAGAAAAAAACCCTCCCTTTTTTATAAGAAAAGGAAGGGATTCATATCCCGCATAGCATTGACAGTTTGAGGAAACTTGAGTTTGATGTTTGAGGAGAAATGAGTGACTGGTTTAAATACACTTCAAACCACACATGCCATACGAATTCAGAAATTACTTAAAAAAAATTAAATTAAAATTTTAAGAAAAAAATAGATTAATAAATTAAATAAAATATTATTTATAATAATAATTTAAAATTTGATGAATAATTAAAAATTAATTTAAAAAATAAAATAAAAAATAAGATAATAACCTAAAATTTTAATAAATAAAAAAATTAAAAGTTATTAGACTTAATTAAATTTTTTTAAAATATCAAAAGAAACTTTAAAAAATAAAAAATAAAAATTTTAAAATTAGTCACTACCATAAATATTTTATTTATTATATTTTTAAATAAAAAAATATTATAAAGTAATTATATATATATATATACATACATCAATTGATATCTCCTTCATCCACTCAGAGCGCACCTTTTCAATGTGTAGGCCAACTCTCTTGCATTCAGTCAATCCTCTTGTGCTTATTTGATTTTATAAGTAGTTTTTTATCATCTTTTTTTTATTCAGTTATGTTTGTCTTTAGTGTCCTAGTTGGCAAGTCCTCTTGTTTTTGTATCTTATCTCTTTGCGAAGGTCTCAGTTTTTGTTGTCTTGAAAAAGAACTGGGCTGTTCCCCTCTCTACGGAATGATTTTGTTGTGTCTCGTCCTTGGCTCTTTGGTGAGAGACCAAGATCCTTGGATCTATATCCTTTTTTAGCTTGAAGCTTTATATCAATTATTGTCTCTGTTGTTATCACCTGGTGATTTCATCACACCTGGTAGCAAGTGCGTAGTGACGGATTGGGCTCTTCATTCTGTGATTGTAAGAAGAGTTTTTATGGCTTGGTTGGAAGGGAGATGATGAAGAAACCTTGTAAGCTTCTGTTCACTTGCAGAGGACCCTTGACAGCCGTCTGTCAATTTGTGAACTTCTTTGTGGGAAGTCGTTAATCCCTTCTTCCTTGATTTAAATTTTTCTTTGTTTAGGAATCTCTTAGATTGCGGCTTGTTTATTTTAGACTTTCATTTCCTGATTTGGCTAGAATTAGCTTTTATTCTCTTGATTCTCAGCTATATGTTATTTTTTTGTGAAGTCTGATTAAGAAATTGATTCCCCTGGTGTAGTTCTTTGCTACTATGTTTGAGGTGAGTAATTGAGTGATTTTGTTTGTAGAGATTGGGGGATTTTTCTTCTGCTCGGTAATTGTTTTGGGGGGCTTCAAATTATATTTTGAAATGACTTCCTTGTTTAGTGTGTTAGTGTTAAAGCTTTAGGACGTTATTTGCTTGGGAGTTTTATTACATTAGCTTCGTGTTAATTGTGTCCTGAAAAGAAATTAATAGTAGGCATTGAAAGAAATTAAAATGCTTTATTAACCTATTTTCCATTCTCTCTGTATCTTTATCCTCTTTTATTCTCATCAAATAAATTTCTGATCACACGTCAAGTGCTATAAAGGTTTGTATTTTCTATAGTTATTCGCATTAATATGTGTGGTTAATATTAATAGAACTCTGGCTCCTCTAAGCAACTTATACATATGTCAGAAGCTTTCCTTTGGTATTTCAAAACGTCATGTCTTGTTTCTTTATATTCCAGGCTATAAGTATTCTTTAGATATTCTTGAAAACTTGAAAGGTCGTTTTTCCTTTAATTATTGTTCTCCTGTTGTGTCATGCTTAAAAATTCTTTACCTCCTGAATTCTTTATGTCAGCTAGAAGGACCACCTTTTTCTTTCATTCTTTAAATTCTTCGGAATAAAATTCTAGATTTGGTTTGAAGAAAGAATCGGTATTCTTGAAAAATTACAATTTAATCTGTTTTAAGTTAATTGCAGGAGTGTGACAGTAGGTGTAATGGTTGTTATTTTTCTAGAGAAAGTAAGAGATATGGTTGGAGAATTAGATAACTAAATAATATAACAGCAATTGTAATGGCGATTCTGACATTTAAAGTGACATAATGAAAACCTGCATGCCTTCATGAATGCTTTGCTATAATTGTTAAGTGTTTAGGAGCCAAACATTAATTTTGGAATGGTTTAGGAATTTGGATGTTGGTTGTATATAATCATGTTAAAATTATCACCTTATTTGAGTAAGTGATGTTATATGTTGTAGCTTATTTTACAAAGTATATTTAGTGTTAGATAAAAAATTTTGTAAATTTTACTAGCGTGATGGATATTACTAGCATGATGAAAAATATATATGGAATGGATTTATAAATGCTTGGATAAAACCAATATAATAAAAGTATGACATGATAAGAATCATGTGGAGTGCATAGTATGTGATGTTGAGTTGAAATGAAATTTCTAAATCCTTCTTCAGGTTCCTCATGAGTTAAATTGGTTCTATTAGCTATCATTACCAGATGAATGCTGTTATCTTCCAAATCATGTCTCTTTTAAATTATAGAATGGGTATAGTGATTTTTTTGGATGCTTATGCTTTTATTTTGCATTTATGGTTATATGAAAGATAATCTAAGTATTTTAAGGGGGAAGTTTTATGAATTTAAATGTTATTTGAAATTATCCAAGTCAATAAGAACATTTTATTTCTAAATTTTGAATTATTCAAAGCTTGATCTGGTGCTTTGAATGATCTAAGTGAAAGAGTTTAATGCTTGGTAAATTATTCTTGTTATTGTGATAATGGTGTAATTGTTGATATGTGTGAAAGTATTTTATGGTTATGAGAATGAAATTGTGAAGGGAAGGTATTATATGTTATTTGAATTGATGCAATTACATATTATACTTTTAGGATATATATATATATATATATGAGTTTATTTATGTTGATATTTTTGTAGAAATGTCTTCAGAGAAAATCAGATTGTGAAAAGAAGATTTAAAGCATTATGGTGAAAGTTCTAAGGTTTTTGATTTAAAGCTAGTCTAGGATCCGTTATAGGTCTAGGGTAGAACCACTCAGTAGGTAACAATCACACAACCTCTCTTGTGAGTTGATCAGGATGAGGTTCATATTATGAGAATGACCCATCTATTGAGTTGTCCTAGAAGAGGGTATGGCTTTTTCACTCGCCCTCGGTTGAGTTGGTCACATAGGAGCCTCCTTGTTGAACCGATCCCATAGGAGTGGCCTTGCTTTGAGTTGGTTAGGGGGGCTGAGTGTAGAGCCAGTATTTGATAATTTACCAATTTGGGTTCTCCTTTAGAACTATGATGGATCTTGGTACTTTATATGGTGAATTAATTTTATTCAAAACTGAAGAATTACATTATATTCTAAATGAAATATTGATCTCCTTGTTTGAATAACGTTGTTTCCTTACTTGTAAATCCATTTTTATTACTTGGCTGATTTTAGAATTGAAATGGATCATAATTTTTAGAGGTAAACAATTAATGATTGCTTATGATATTTTCATAAATTATTGCATAAGATGATGACGGAAGTTTTTTACAATTGAGTTGTTGTTATATGTGTAGTATTACTTCCCTTTCTTCTTAATTAAATTGTAGAATGTTCATATATAAATTCTTAAGCTCTTTGGGAAGACAAATGGAGCAACAAATGGTATTATTAGACAGTTGGACTAGGTGGCTGTAGTGTCCTGAGTTGGACTAGGGTATTCGTATAGTCTTGAGTTGTATAATAGCCCGACAAGTTGCATTATTAGTATGAGGTGTGTGTATGTTGTGTAATCATCTGTGATTTGACTATGGAAGGCTATCTTGTGTAATAGAGTTTTTCCACCCCGTGTGGCGAAGGTTGTTTGTACCTAGGACTTTATATTTATCAGTGCATTATTCTTATTCAGTTAATGGTTTATATTCGTTTGGTTTTTTGTGGTTGCATATGGTCATGTTCAAGCTGGTAGGATCCTATCTAAATAATAGTTTCTTACATCGGTCACGTACCCAAAATGTGGACGTGACAACCTAAATTCTCTAATGCTTCAATCTCTTGATTCTAAAGTTGTAAAAGGTCTCATAGTGTATGTTTAATAGAGGTTCTTGATTGTTAGTTTTAGTTCTGGAGCGCTTATAGGCACTTTTGGGGGATTTTGAGTACTCAAACTAGTACCGTATCTGTGAGTAGACTTCATTTCACTATTCTAGACCTTTATCGTTGTTGTAAACCATTTTTAAACTTTGTTTATGTAATTAGAACTGGATTTTGCTATTTGAACATTTTAAAATGAGTTTGACACCTATTCTTGAAATTTTCCAAAGTGTAAAGAATGTTGATATTTATGTGTATTGTTTAGCCTTGTAATTATGTCTCCATGATTTGGCTTATGCCTTATAAAGGAATGAGTTTTGTTTAGTTACTAGGATTAAATTTTGGAAAAGGGTGTTACTTGATGTTTTTCCTCTTGGAAATTGAAGCTTGGAATTAGGAAATGATTGAATAATACCTCTCTATGTTTGAATTTTGAAACATGAAATTAAAGCATTTCTATGTCTTGAAACAAGTTTGTGCATGAAAGGTTGAGATATAGGTTTCATTGGATATTACCACTTTGTATCCTTATTTTTAAATTTGAGTTATGATTGAACACAAGGATTTGGAGCATGATTTTTGAATATTGTTTCTAGATTACTTGTTATGAGAACCTGGTTTTATGATGGCACCTCACATCCTTGGGTAAAAATTCCATAGGTGCACCTAAGCACTGTTCAAGCATGTGCATTACTGCCCGGGGATTATTCTAGATTGGAAAGGATTTATGCCACTCGAAGATCATTGTGGGTTGGTACCTCCCATTGAGAATACTTTGGGACGGAAAGAGTATCAGAGTATAAACCTTAAAAACATCATGAATCCAAAACTCAAATATATAGCATCACCAAGAATTTCCCCTACCTAATTATTTTCATGGCTTGAAGAAGTTACCCGATGTCCTTAAGCTCTTGGGAACAAAACTCCAAGAAGGACTCACTTTGAAGCCATGACCAAAGACCGAAATGAATTTTCTTGAGGTATTTTCCAAAATGAAAACTGGAGAATGAAAGAGGAGTTGAAAATAGGAAGTTTTCATGAGGAGCTAGGTGGAGAAACGAAGCAACTGGGCTTTGAGCTTGAAGACCAAAATAATGCTGGTGTCATGCATGAGGAAGAAGAAGAAGATAGAGGCCACTTAGGCGTGAATGATTGACTAGGAGAAGGAAAATTCTTGAAATTTTTTTCTTATTTTCCAATTGATCAAAATGCCCTTGAATGCTTACTTCTTCAGCATTTGAATTCTTAAGGATGTTTGGGTAATTTCACAACAAAATATCTTATTCTCCTTACTCAAGAAGTAGTCATTCATTTGCTCTTAGAAATTTCTAGAGTACCTAGTGGTAAAATAACCAAATTGCCCTCTTATGCCTTTGCCCTAAGGGAAAAATCATCCTTTTACTTATAACATTTTATTTTTACTTAACATCTTCCCAAAACCACCACCATATGAAAATTCACATCCTCTTGCTTACTATCATGCAATCTAAAAGATTTTACAAAAGTCAAAAATGGGTTCATTTAAATGGTCAAAGCTCATCTCTATATTAAGTGTACTTGAAAATTGAATTTTCTCAAGTATAATTTCCTGTCAAAGACTAAGACATAATGGGGGCATTATAGCCCCATAGCCACTTAAAACCAGCCTATTTATTTATTTTTAAAGTAAAAGCTCATGTTTTTATTAAATCATTGTTATACTGGATTACAATGACAAAAATCCATTTACTCCCAGTTATTTTAATGAAAAAGGAAAATTTTACACAAGAAAAAGCATATTACTTATCTAATAGTGTATCTGCATTTAAAGTTAGCACTAATTTTACCTATAGCAACTATAAGCATGAAAATATACTCCTCTGAAATAAATAATATTGGCATTTTCAGATTGTTGGATCTATTGAGTAGTTGAACTAGTTTACCTAGGATCTAACAACCTCTCTGGAATGAGTCAACTTGGATCATTTACAACTTTACAAAAAATAACCTCCTTCCTTCACACCATCGATTTTTTATTTTTTTAGTTTGGTTCAATTTTCATGTAAAGAAAACCAAACCAAACTAAACTAATTATAATCAGTTTTGGTCGACTAATTTAATAAATGCCTATTTAGATAAATGACGTCATAAATTTTTCCATTTATTCTGACAAAAAATTTCACCTTCCATCCCTCCCTCTAAAATTTCACGTTCCATCCCTCCCTTTTAGAAATTTCATTTTTCTTTCGGCATCATCTCTGGCTCTTATTCTTTTCTTCTTTATTTTTTTGCCCTATCTTCTTGACCCACTTGAGCTCACCTACCCCCTCTTCCTTGGGATTGTTTGGGAGTTTTGAAGTGGTTGAAATGAAGTAGTCGTTAATGGAGTAGGGTGAAATGGAATTGAGTGAAAAGGAAGAGGCTAATTACTCCATTGTTTATATATTTATAATGGTCATTAAGGAGGTGAGTTAATTTTTTTAAAATTACCCTTATATATAATTTATTTTAATGTATTATAACGGTAAAATAGTTATTGTATTAATAGTGGTAAAACATCCCAAATCCTTTAATTTGGAACAATTTAAAATTTGAGGTACAAAGTGCATTGGAAGGGATTAAGAACCATAAACACTTCCAAATAACGACACGAGAGTTTTTTCCATCCTTTGCCAATGCACTTTGACCTCCCAAACAAGCCCTCAATCTACATTCTCCTCTGTCAACCTCACTCACCCAATTCCCTCTCTCCATCACCTAGAAGCTCGAAACCATTGGGAAACACCGCACTAATTTCCTCTTCCCAGAGACCCACTCCAGTCTACTCTCTTAGGATCCTCCACCTTCACCCAAAAACTACCAAAATCTCTACCTCTCTTTCAAAGAACCAGCATCAAATCTCCGATGTCGCACTAAAGCACATCGTCGGACAGACCCAAGAACTCCATTATCGAAGCCACAACAATTAATTTCCTTCAAGTAGTTGTTCAGCATCGCAACATGCAGACGTAAATGTCTTAAAGGGAGCTCATTGTTCTTCACTTCGCATCATCACAAGAAAGAGATCGAACTCTGTTTTGAATCTATCTTGAAATGTCAAATTTTTTATGTGACGATTTTATATATTCTATATGAGTTGTTAATGGGTTTCTTTTAGCTTCACTTGAGGAAGGTAATTTGATTCTGACAGTTATGATTATATTCTAGTTCATTTGTGTGATTTTGAGTTCTAATTTTGTTGCTAAGTTTTAGCTTTAAAAATCTTTTTGTATGGTTATATTTTGCTCAGTGTTTTGATTTTAGGTGTAGGACATCCTGTGAGGCTAGAGTTCTTGGATAAATAGCTTTTTTTAAAAAAAATTTGTGTTGTGATGTCAAACAATGAATTCACCAAAACTGGATTAAAAATCTAAATCAACTCTCAAATTTATTGATGAAATATTTGCATTACAATTCAAAGTCCAGCAATAAGAGACTCTCTTAAAACTCAAAGAGCTTGAGGAGATTGTACAAGAGCTTAGGATTCTTATGGAAGAAAGGATTCCAAGAGGTTCTATTTGGAATAAAAATTAGATATTGAGAAGAAGAAGACTCACAATAACAGACATGGCACTTACAACGACTAACTAACAGAGGTCACGTAAGTGACTTGTGTTAATCCACTTCATTTAGAAATGCCAACTCAGCCAATGATTATACTGGTGACTTTATTCTATTATGTCTCGAACTTTCCCTTTAACAACCCTTGTCTTCAAGGGTTAAATGCTGCATATTGCTTTAACATATCAAAATAGTATTAGTTCAAATAGGGATGATCATACAAAAAGGGGTGTTGAATTGGGTGATCTAAGTTTTAAAACTTTTTCGCTGAAAAGAAATATTTCTTAATTGAGCAACCTAAAGACGTCACCTTAGCTGAGAAAAGAGAACTTTTTTAACTAAGTAGTCAGAAATCTTAACTTCTTAAAAAGCTTTTTTCTTTTAATTGTGAATTGGAGACTTTAGTTGCTCCTTCTTCGATTTCTTAAGTAACCAATCTTGACTTAAGAAAATAAGCACAAGTTAAAATGACTATATGAAGAATGTAAAGAATTAGGCCAAAGGTTTTTTTGAGATAAATGATTCAAAAACAAATGCTTGAGTGTTTAAGAAATTCAGAGCAACTTGTACTAAAAGTTGAGATGCAGTAAAAACAAATGAGATAAGAGTGAGGGAGATTCACACCACGATATATAGTGGTTTAGACCTAACAAAATACTAGATCGTACATCTATTTTTCAATAACAAAGTAAGGGAATTCATTATAAGGGTAATCATTTGATTGCTTTTTACAATCGACACTAGGTAAACCTCTCATCAACTAGATTTTATGGGCTCACTGAGCAAGCCTTTCACATAAGAAACCTAGTAAACCCAAACTCAAATTTTGAATAAATACACATAAGCTTAAGACTCCTTAAGATAAACAACCCAGTATGACTTAATGGAGTGATTATTTCAACAGGTTAAGCTCAGCAGACTTCTAATATTTTTCTCAATGTAAACTATATTCTCTTCGTACTTTAGCTCTAGCATTCCAGTCTATTTATAATGCTGAAGATAACCATTACTCTTTGTTAGCCGAGGTCTTTGGAGTTCTTCAAGGATACAACATTTCATAGGATGTTCTTTCCAGATACGCTTCAAATATTGTATGCACGATAGCTTTGTTTTGCATCCTGCGATTGACAGTTACTTTTTACTAGCCGTTAGTCTCAGGATGAAGCAGCTCATATGTTCTTATTTTAGATACTGCATACGTAGACTTTTGATGATCAAAGATGAATAAACAATAATATTTTGATTGTACTATTCAAGCGAGCAACAACAAAATTTTCAAAGCATTAGTTGTCTAGATTTGCTATAAAGAAGAATAAACAGTAATATCTCAATTTTATTTTTCAAAAAGGCAATAGTACTCTTTATGGTGCATTAATTGTCTAAATACTTCTTTTATGCTAGTTCTTTATATTATTATTATTTTTCCCTTGGGCAGCGAAAATAGTACTGTATTCAAAACCGACTCTTTTAATCATATAAGACATTTCTTAAAGCTGCAAATACCTCTTATTTGTTAACTTAAGAAAATGCTTGCAAATAGCTTCTTTCTTTCTTTAAGAATTTGCTTTGTTGAGAAACAACTTTGAATTGCTTTTCTTAAGAAGACATAAATACACTTGCTTATTTAAGAAAAGCTTTCCTTGCACTATGTTTTGCTTAACAAAATTCTTTTTTTGAAAACATTTCAAGCTCTTATTAAAAACTTTTTGCACTTGATATTTTCTCAAGTGCAAAATGTTTTTAATAAAAAAAAATCAGTACCAAATTTCAAACATTATTAAAGAAAACAACGCATGGAAAATTCTCGTTCTATTTCTACAAAAATTTTAGTAGAACTTTCCCTAAAATATTAACTATCCTAGGAGTACAATCAATAAACGAAAAGGTGGACAGGCTTACCATATAATGCAACATGGCCTCCATAGCCAAAAGTAACAATCTGTCATACACATATACACCAAACACTATGACTAAACTTTAACCATACAAATATAGTCACAAGACTAGTTTCTAAACAAAACCTGACTCATGCGGTCTCTTACCCAAGATGTCCATTGCTTCTATAAGTGTACTCTACATTCATCTAGAAATGCCTACTAATCTTAGTTTGCAGTATTGTATCGTAATTCATCAAAGTAGTATCATATTTATCTGGGAAGTAAGGTAAATATACATGCTAAATAAAAAGCTATTAAAGAATGAAAATAGTAAATTACATACAAACGAGTGGTGTTGAGTTCTAAAACTTGTAAAACTTCTCAAATACACCATTTAAACTTTTATAATTTCATAAGTAGTAAATCTTCACTTTAAATTAAATATCCTCATATTTATATAATATCATGATCTATTAAAGTTCTATAGGTGAACCCAAACTGAGAACCCAATTACCCATCTCTAGGACTTCACTCAACCTCAAGGAACCCACTCAACCAATGAGAGGCTTCTCTGGGAACCTACTCAACCAGGAAGCAAAGGAGAAAGTGATTCTATACCCCACCTTCGGTAATCCACTCAATTGAAGGGAAGGCTCCATGGGGAACCCACTTAACCAGGAAGAGAATGTTAGAAGTCAAGAGGGCAAGTCAACTAAGTTACAGGTTTAAAGGCACAAGATCAGATGATATGACTAATGAGATTGCATTAAAAGGCTTATTACTATTACTTGACTAGACTGTGGTTAATTATTATGAAGAGCTATTATCATTAAAATTCATACCTGTTTATGCAGCTATTATGTTCCTTGTCTTTTAAATCTTGTCCTTTCCTTATTTAGTTCTTTCCTAAAATAAATTGTAGGCCTTGAGACTATATAAAGGGATTTTCGCTTCATGAATAAAGTATCAAAGTATTTGCATTTCAACTTAGTATTGAATCTAAGAGGCCTAAGGCATCTCAAATTGCCTTACAAATGAGGTTAGAATCGCTCGAAGTATCCTAGAAAGAGACACGTAACAACTTGATATCAGAGCCAAACATGTTTGACCACCACCTTGGCAGATTGGAAAATGAAATTGGTTCGTTCAAAGTGGCTCAACAATCTTTGCAATAAGAGATGAGAGCTTTCCAAGAAAGACTGATGAAACACAACGAAGATATGATCATGGTTTTATCTAACCAAATTCAAGATAAATCCCTCCTAAATTCTGGTGGTGGGCATTGTTTCAATTGTGATGAAAGGTTTTCTCCTTGCTGCCTATGTAAGAAATTATTTTTTATTAAGAGAATTTTTCCAGCAGCCAAGGAAGATATGAGACGGACAAACAACAAGCAAAAATTGAAGAGTTTTTAGAAATAAGGTTTCCTACAATAATTACATTAGCTACTCCTCAGACTATGCGATTCAAAGAAAAAATAAGGTACCAAGCAATCACCAAATTAATTGAGTCAAGAAACAAGCATAATTTTTTGAATTCTAATATGGCCCCGTCCATGGTAATACAACCGTCCTGAAAAGGAAAATCTGAAGCAATTGTGTCTAGTGGCAACATGATGATTAGTGATGAACTTTTCAAAGAATTATCTTTAAATATCTCAAAGGTGGAATTCATGTGGGTATTTTACCTCTTAGAAGGGTGTAATTTTGTTTTGGTACTCACTGGCTTAAGCAATTAGGCCTGATTATTTGGGAGTTCAAGGATATGTGGATGAGATTTTCCTAAAAGGAAAAATCTGTATAGTTGCATGGCAAAAAGGAACCATCCAATCTGATTAATGGATGGTCGGAATTGAGGAGGAAATTTTGGTTCATTGACAAAATCTTTCCCCAACTGATGCCACGTGGAAGGAGTTGAGTCATTCAATGCTCATTTCCCTTACTTCATCCTTAAGGACAAGGATGTTTCTATGGGGAAAGAAGTTGTTAAAAGACAACAGGGCATGTCAACTGAGCTACAGGTTTATAAGCACAATATTAGGGGAAATGATATGACTAATGAAATTGCTTTAAAATACTGATTACTATTGCTTGGCATGATTGTGGCTAGTTATTAAGAGGAGCTGTTAGCATTAAAAGTCAGCTCTATTTATGCAGCTATTATGTTCCTTATCTTTTAAATCTTGGCTTTTCCTTATTTAGTTTTCTCATAAAATAAATTGTAGCCCTTGGGATTATATAAAGGGATTTTCCTTTCAGGAATAAGTTATCAAAGTATTTGCATTTCAACTTAGTGTTGAACATAGGAGGCTCAAGGAACCTCGAATTACCAAGGAGGTTAAGATCCCTCGAAGTATCCTAGAAAAAAATAAGTAACAACTTGATATCAAAGCCAAAGATGTTTGACCACCACCTTGACAAATTAGAGAATGAGATTGGTTAGTTTAAAACAAGTCAACAATCTTTACAACAAGAGATGAGGGCTTTCCAAGAAAGATTGATAAAACACACCAAAGACATGATCATGGTTTATCCAACCAAATTCAAGAGAAAATCCCTGGTAAATTTGGGTGGTGGGCTTTGTTTCAATTGTGATGAAAGGCTTTCTCCTGGCCATCAATATACAAAACTGTTTTTGATTGAGGGAATTTTTCCAATAGCCAAGGAAGATATGAGGAAGACAAACAACAAGTAAATTAGTTAAAGAGTTTTTAGAAATAAGGTTTCCTGCAATAGTTGGAATAGTTATTCCTTAAACTATTCAATTCAAAGGAAAAATGGGGAACCAAGCAAACACTAAATTAGTTAATTCAGGAAACAATCATAATTTTTTGAATTCTAATATGGCCACATCCATGGAAATTCAACCATCCAAAAAAGGAAATTTCAAAGCAATTGTGTCTAATGGCAACACGATGATCAATGGTAAACTTTGCAAAGAATTATTGTTAAATATCTAAAGGGTAGAATTCATGTGAGATTTTTACCTCTTAGAAGGGTGCGATGCTGTTTTGGTACGTAGTGGCTTAAGCAGTTAAGCCCGATTATTTAGGAATTTAAGGAGATGTGGATGAGATTTTCCTAAAAGGGAAAATCTATAGAGTTGTGTGGCACAAAGGGACCATCCAATTTGATTAATAGATAGTAGAAATTGAGGAGAAATTTTGGGTCTGTTGATAAAATCGTTCCCCAACTAATGCCACGTCAAAAAATTGGTCCCTTTCTTCTATAACATTTCTTCTTTGCTAGCAACTTCCCATTTTGACATGGGTGTTTCTTTAATTAGGGTCATGATCATTTGCTCTTTGGCTTTAATCTTGGGGAGTTGCCATGTCATTTGCTTCATTTCTCTTATAAATATTTTTGGAGGATAGTAAATATTTTAACTACTAAAAAACAAAAATTGTACACACAAATCTTAATAATAAAATTAGAAATGACAATTGAATAAAAATATGAATGAGTGTACCATAAATGCTCCAAAGCACTGTCCTTAAAAGTTAATATTTGCCCTCACAAAGCAAAGCTCTTGTGCAAAAATGATCACATAACGGACAACCTTCTAGGATTAGATGTAGGTCACCTAATTTTTGTGCGTACTCACAACACCAAGCCCGAGCAGCAAAATAACCCATACACTAAAGGAGGAGACACAAAAAGAAAAGAGAATGTTGATTTCTATGTCTTTGAGAAAATTTGGAATAAGACTATATATAGGAGAGATCCTAACGGCTAGTCTAATCATAGGAATGATTACCCATAACCAAGAGATAATGTGCCATAACCATAAGCCATAAAGGAGTTCCAAGGGACAAATAACAGCTAATTGGACCAAGTCTCCTAATGCTATTTTTGACCAAGTAAATAGACTCAAGTTTGGAAAGAAATTATGACCTATATTTTACAAAATTTTCTAGTTGCTTTTCTTTTCCTTGGTTGTTTTTGTTAGAAATACACCATTCTTATATATTTATAAATAAACAAGAGTCATATAATAGTTTATCGGATACTACCATTGTTTCTTCTATTAAATCCTCCTCCTAAGTCACGAACCTTCTCTTAAATAGCAAATGATCCTCTCCTCAATATCCCAAAGAAAAACATTGTAGAACAATGAAGTGTAAACTCTATTCACATAGATTAAGAGGAGTAGAGAATAATAGAATATTCTACAAGGACCAATGGAGGTATATATAGGAGAGTCCAAGAACCCTTAACTCTAGTGTAGGAATACCATTGGCCATAGTAATCCGTATCCTATAAATCCACATTCATTTACGGTGCCATTATACATGGCCACTAAAATATTGAACCCATTTATAAATATTAAATATATTCTTTTAGAATTTCACAATTAAGTGAATTGAATCATGTCTTTAGAGTTTCTCCACTAAATAAATTAAGATATTTTAAATACCAAATTAATTATACTTTTGAAACCATTACAATTCCCATAGTTTTATGCCATGGAATCAGGTTCAATTTGTTTTGGTGGAAAATTATTTTTTATGCAAAATGTTTTCTACATGAAATAATTTTTTGGAAAATGAATTAATTTTCCATTGTTTGGCTAACATGATGGAAAGTATTTTCTATTGTTTGTTTCCTTTTAGGAAAATATTTTGTGTCATTTAAAACAAGATTGAAATTGTTTTATTTAGGCATCGTCAAAGATATTGTATTATATAAAACTATGCCTTATTATATTTATTTTTGTTAGTCCCAATGTTTCATTAAGAAAATATTTGAAGTTTTGATTATAACAAACCATTTTAAGAATTATTTTTTGAAGTCATAAATTCCTAAAGATATTCAAATCAAAATTCAAATGAAGTCAAAATAAATAGGAATTTGTGGAATAATGAAGGTCACTCAAAGAAAAAGCCAATCTTGAGAATATGAGACACTTACTACTCTAAAAAAGAAAAATACAATATTGAAGGATGTTAGTTCAAATAACAACGAGCACCCAATTCAAATCCCAAGAACCCAAGAATGGGGTTTGAATTGGGTGCTTATAAATCTTAAAACATTTTCGAGCAAGTAGAAGGTTTTCTTATTTGGTTAATTAGAAGAATAGGTTGCTCCTTTTACTAAATCATGTTAGATAAAAATATAAATTACTTAGTATGAATGCTTGGTAATCAAAAGGATTGTCTAATTCTGAAAGCAATCCTTAAGTCAATAAGCTTTAATTCAAGTTTGAATTGAAACCCAATTTTGAAAGAGGTAAGTGAATAATCTTAAGTGTGATGAAAAACTTAAGCAAAAAGAAAGTATTTATGAGCAAGTAGATAATTAAGAATTGAGAGTAAGTAAGAATCACACCAAGATATATAGTGGTTCAAATTCAACAAAAGTTAGATCTTACGTCTACTCCCTAAGCACAAAGCAAAGGAATTTTACTCTATAAGTAATCACCAAAAATTATAGGTACAAGCTCTCAATCTTTTACAACCAAGCCTTAGTTAACCTATTCTCACTAAGTTTTTTCCAAGAACCCAGCTAAACTCACCAAAAAAACTCAAGCACTTAGTCTTTTACAACCCTCACTAGGTAACGTATGACACACTAGATTTTCTTTTGGGTAAATCTAGTAAACCTTCCACAAGACCTTTTTGAAGGCTTTTGGAAAGCTCTAAACTCCCTTAATATGTCTAGGATACAAGTGTGGCTCAAGGATTATAAGGGATTCACACGTTGTAAGCTCAGAGTAAAAGCTCTTAGGAAGCTTGCTATAATGCTCTAGATTTTCTTTTCTCATTCATTGTCTTCATCTCCAACAGGTGCAACTTTTGTACTTGAACTTGAAGATAATAACCATTGGAAATCACCGTTAATTTATTAGCATACTTCATAGTTTGTTGCAGACTAAGCTTGTAGATGTTGACAAATGCTAGAAAAGATGTTTATCTTCTTGAATTTGAATTCTTCAGCTCGAAGTGTTTTTTCACCCTGTTTGTAGGGTTCACACTATGTTGTTCCTCTGGTTTTTGTAATCTACATGTAAATGCTGCAAATATACTCTTGGACAATTGAGATAATGGTCATCAATTAATAAAAGATTGTTTCATTAAAAAAAAACTTTTAACAAAGGTTTTTAGAGGTGTTTTTACTTTTGTAGATAGAGTGGGTAGTGGTTTCCTGCTTTAAAATATGTCAGACTGTTATCCAACGTAGATAGAGTGGGTAGTGGTTTGTTGCTTTAAAATATGTCAGACTGTTATCCAACTAAGTCTTTTCACATTTGGCTCCATCCTACTTTTGTTATTTTATTATTTTATTTAACTGTAGCTCTGCTTACTCTTTCAAAAATTGTTTCAATATTGTAGCCTTTTTGCATTTCTTTCCTTTTTGACTCTAAGAACATTAGTTGACTCATCAAAACTATTAATCATATGAATTTCTCAACAAAGGAAAAGAAAATAAAAAAGGCATGAGATAGGAAAAGACAAAATACAGGCCATCTCGTGTTTGGGTTCTTTGCAAAAGGAAAAAGAAAAAGTTAAGGTAAGAGAAAAATACACAAAGGTAGAACAGACAAAATGGGCCATCTATGCAATAAAGAAAAAGAAAGAAAGGAAAAAATATAAAAGCATGTGAAGAAAAACAGAATAAGGGAATAAGAAAAGATGGTTGCTACAAAGCATTTAATGAAAAGAGAGCAAAGTCTTGGAAAGAGACAATCAAGTCTTCCAAAGGCTACATAACCCACTCCCACATGCAATGGAAAGTCAACATTTCTTTTTGAGAAAGAAAAGAAGCACTCATTATTCATATCTCTCCTTGCATTTAGCTACTACAACATGCTAAAGGAGAAAGCATGAGGTAGAAGAAAGGAAAGGCTTCTTGGGAAGGAATGAAAACAAGCAAGCCATTAATGTTAAAATCGTTCTTATCTGCTACTACACGCTAAGCTTAATTAGAAGGGAAAGAAAAGCTTTTAAACATGGAAAGTATTCTACTACAGATCATTTCCTGATGGATACCACGGTGGGCTGAAGATCAAAGACCCCTTGCATGTTCTAGATGGACCTATAATGAGGTCAAGAGCAAAGAAGATCAAGGAAGTTATGCAAGGATTTATTTAAGCTACTTGGGCCGAGGCTTCCTATTATCCTAACATAATACCAGCATTCAAGATGAGCCTAAAAGAGGAGGAGCCAAGCCTAATTGATATGATTTAAGTTATGAAGGCTAATTAGAATTTTCTATGTTATTGGGCCTTAGTTGTAATTGCTTATGTGTATTTGGGCCTTAATAGTTTGAAGTTGGATTGTATAGTTTTTAGGCTAAACTTATATTTGTGTTTTAGTCATTTTGGGCCATTTTTGTGTGGCTATCTTATAGTATATTTTCGGCTGGCCCTTTTTAGTGTAGTATAGGCACATTTTGTTTAGGGTTAGGTTAAGTTGTTGGTTTCCCTTTTATGTAGGGTCCTGTCTTTTGAGGAATTAATTTAGACTTTGTGAAATTTAGTTTTAATCCAAAGAGAAGAGTTTTCTCTTCTAGTTCTTAAGGAACTTTGAACTTATCAAAGGAGATTTCCTTTGTGGCGTTCTTGCTTATATGAGTTCTTGGAAGGAATCAACATCTTTTTGCTATAATAATTGAAGAATAGAGAAAAAAAATCTGACCTTTTATCTTGTAAATATCTCTGTTCATCTGGTTTATTTCTATCATTTAAGGGCTTATTTTTTCAAAATAAATTAAGGTGTTCATACTTGGTTTCATCTACTCTATACGAGAGGAAAAACCCTTCATCTATTGTTTATTTTGAGACCGTTAGTACTAGTGAGCGAGTGAAAACTACTTTATTCATTATTGGTGAACATGTTCAAAACCATATTGTTTGTGGTGAGCAGGAAAAATCATCTTTTGCTAGTGATCAAGGAAAGCTAGTGGTGTATTGTGTTGTTTGATAGAGAAAAATCTATTGAGTCAAGGGGACTGAATGTAGGTCTCATTATTTTAGGGTTGGACAAGTATAAATTTATGTGTGTTAATTTTCTTTCCTTTCTCTATTTATTTTTGGAAGCTATGTTCTGTTGCTAATTAATTTTGCATTATCTTTGAATAGGTACTAAAAATCATTTAGGACTTTAAAACTTCTAGTAAACTTATTTTAAGTGATTGTTGTTTTCCTCAATCCATTCAATTCTATTTCTATCACCATTTGTGAAACATTTTCTCAACAAAGAAATTTTAAAATTAGAGGTATAAAATTTTATATACCAATTCACCCCCTGATGCATGAGCATCTCATTTAGAAGGCCAAGACTTAGAGCAAATGGTTGCCAAAGCCCAACAAGTAATGCTGATGCTGTCAGCAAATCAGAATTAGGCCCAACTTGCTTTGAATGTTTGGACATCCAATCCAAGTCCAAATTTGGCTCATCAGTATTTGGTTGAAAGCTTTGTATGTCTAGTTTTAGATGGATCAAGTAGCACTTGATTTCGATATTTATAGAATTAGTTATAGTATTTTCTTTAAAGTATGTCGGAAAGTCATTAGTCAACAATTTGAATTTATTTCTTAATTGAATAGCCTAGTAATATGCTGCTGGACCTTGAGAGCGAAAATAAACTTTTAATTTTGAGTTTTCCTATGCTTGGAGGAATGTTCCAAGAAGTTGAAGAGTCTTTTGTGCTTTCTTCCTTTAGTTATGTATCTCTTTGTTGGATTCCATTTAGTGGTGAACTTGTTTGCTTTTTTGTATCTCTTTGGTGGATTCTAGAGGGTAGTGAATGCACAAATCCTGTATCTCTAAGGTTGTGGGTTCCTTAGGGTGGTGGAATTTACCTATTCAACCCATTCTTTTATTTTCACATATGTTAGAATGTACTTTTGTTTGCAATTGTTTCTCCATGTAGACTTAACATATTTAAGTGTTTCTTAAATTATTTTCATAGTTCATAATCCGTTCTTTCATTTGGCTTTGGAATCACTCCATTCTTAGTTGTGTGCTGTGAGATATAGGTGAAACTAAACTATAACCATGAATTGGTTGTTCATCTTCTTCATACGGTTTCCAACCCATATCACCCTCTCTTGGTATTATTGACTTTCAATTTTCTTCTTTGGTGCCTAAGATAATTTGAGAACAATGTCTTATAATGGCACCAAACACAAAAATGAAATCTCATAAAGCACCATTTTAAATTATTTACTCAATAAGATTTATATATCTATTCAAAATAATATTTTTAAAGCACTTATAACAGCTTTTGAATAGTCAATACATAATTTAAAAAATTATATTCTATTTTTACAATGAATAAACCAAATATATTACTTATATTATTAAATTTATTTCTAATTTTCAAATGAATATATATTTAATTAAAAAAGAAAAAAACCTTGGTAGAATTATATTTGAGTGGCATTTTCCATGATTAAGAAATCATTTTTCTCTATTAAAACTTTTGGTTGAAACAAACACTACAAAGTTAACAATAGTTTTCCAAAATTGTCATTTTTTTATTGAAACAAACGAATTCTTAAATACTTTGTATTTTAGAAGGTTACAATTGTACATTAATGTGATTAGCAAATAGAGTTGTGCATTTCTTAAGTTATCTTCTTGAATTATAGATGGATGATTGTTGTTTGTGGATGTCACGCATACTTTCCATGGTTTTGAGTGAATTTTCTTTTTTGTTATATAGGAATGTAATGTGCTAGAAATATGAGAAAATAGGCATGGTGAGAATCAGATTGGGAATGAACCATTGACGTTAAACTTTCTAATACTTAAGATCAGAAAAGGTACATCTAATAGGTGATAGGCACTTTTTAAAATCTACTTGGCGGATTTTTGCCTAGGTTGAATGTTAAAACCCCACAAGTTAAATGATTAAGCATAAGAAATTGGGTACCATACTTAAAAGTGATTGTTATATTACTTCAAACATAATTGAAACTTTTTCCCTTCAAATTTATATGATTCATTTCTCTCAGTTCTAGCAAATGGTTCACTCCACATTTTTTCACTAAAAAAAAAAAAAGAAGTCTATTTGAGGTGGACAAAATCGGCCTATAATGGAGGATAATTAACCTCTAAAATATTTAAGGCTGATTTAGAGACAAAAATATTTTCGCCTCTAAAGGGGACTCTCAGGCTATTTAGAGGCAGAATTAAAACTTGCCTCTAATTAGAGATGGATTTTTTCTGCCTCAGAACAAAAACACCTCGCCTCCAAATAATGAAACATTTTGTTTCAATAAAATGATAAGAGGTAGGGCTGGCAAATTGGGCTGGGCCCACTGGATTGGCCTGCCCGGCCCAATAAAAATGGTGGGTTAGGTTAAAAATCTCAACCCACCAAAATTGGCTAGTCAACCTGCCCCGCTCAGCCAAACTTGGCGAGGCGGGGCGGGTTGCCCTCGAGTTGTTGGCCAAAACGGTGCGTTTTGAACTAAATAATAAAAACATTACCCAGCCCTAGCGCCATCCTTGACCTCGACTCCCCCTATCCTGGTATCCCCTGTCCCTTGATTCCCCTCTTCATTCTTCAACGCGAAATCGTTCGCCACTCCGCCAATTGCCACGCCAGTCTTCAATCTTCATCTTCGGGCCTTCGATTCGCTTATGCACCCATCGCCGCCAGATTGAAGTTGGCAGCCACTTCACACTTGGCCCACTTTAGCAAGTTAGTGACTCAACAACGAAGGAGTCGAAGGACTGAAGTTACCAGCTAGTGCACCCACCGGTCACCGGTCACTAGCCACTTAGCGACGAGGACGACGCAACCCACAACTCCAAAGCTTGAAGGCTGAAGCTAGACGCCAGTACAGTAGTATGTGTAATGTGTTTTTTTTTGTTTTTTCTGTTTTATTTATTTTTTGTTTATTAATCATTTTTTGTTCTCATTTTGTTTATAATTTAATTTTGCGTAGGCATTTTTTATTACAATCCTAGACACAACGTTTTTTTTTCTAATGAAAAAAATTAGTCTTTTGAATAATGGTATATAAACTCTTGGCTCAGATCAATATCCTCTGCCTCTGTGATTTGTTTTGGACCTTCTATTCTATAATTTTCTCTATTTTCATCCTTACGAATTTGCTTTCGAAAGTGGAAAGCCATCTTGCTATATTATATGTTTGAATTCCATGATTTACGTTCTTGTATTGTATTTGTAAGTTTGACAACTTTGACATGCTCTTTTTACATAAAGGGGACCTGAGCTTAGGATTAAGTCTTGCATTAAATGCAAGGTAGACAATAGATGGTTATATGATAGCTAATTTTTGTTATCTGGAATTGGAAATAACTATAATGCACTTTGATTTGTTATAGTTATAGTGGTTTTTGTATTTTTTGTTATTCAGGTGTCCCAACCTTAGGTTTCAATTATGGAATCTAGCTCTATAAACAAACAATTACGAATATGATGAACAACAAATTCGCAAGATAGAAACCCTTTCAACTACAGTTGATCAGGGGTCATCTCAAAAAAGGGCTAGAGAAACTTCTGATGTGTGGAAGTTTTTTGCAAAAAAAGGGATAGGTAAAATTGAAATAGAAAGGGTAGAATGTAAGGCCTGTAAAATGGAATATAAATGTGGGGGCAAACAATATGGAACTTCTACATTGAAACAGCATACTCTAAAATGTAAGATGATTAAGTTCCATGATGTAGGACAAATAATTATGGAGACCGACGAAAAGTTGAGGTCTAAAAAAATAGACCAAAAAATAGCACGTGAGTTATTAGCTTCCGCAATTATCAAACATGATTTGCCCTTTTCATTT
>JASKGM010029620.1:0-26144 GCA_034509205.1 Ceratonia siliqua | reverse complement strand
ATTATTATTATTATTATTATTATTATTATTACTTTGTTTCAAATAAATCTATACTGTGTAGTTTTTACTTTTTGTTGGTTTGGAAATGGAAAATACAAGTTGGATTCATATACCTGGGCATTTTACATTAACTGATAATTTATGCCTTTTGTACTAATAGCAGTGATATTTTCTTGTGCAATATCCAAGTGTTTGCTACAGCTATGCCTTTTCTCTTTGCTCCACACTATGAAGACTTTTTTATATGTTCTTCTGAATCATAGTTTTCTGTTGATGCTTTGTTTCTTTTTGTTTGCAATATCCAAGTGTTTGCTACAGCTATGCCTTCTTTCTTTGCTCCACACTATGAAGACTTCTTTATTTGTTCTTCTGATTGATATCAGATAAAATCTCTGAAGAGTTACTTTCTTCCATTGCTACAATTTTCTTCTCTAAATGGAATATATATATATATAGAGTTACTTTCTTCCATTGCTACGATTTTAACTCTCTCTCTCTCTCTCTCTCTCTCTCTCTCTCTCTCTATATATATATATATATATATATATATATATTAATCACTTCATTGTTTCTTCTCTAATTTTTTATTAAAAGTAAATTATGTATGCCTTTTTGAGTATTACTAAAATTATAAAGATCTTTTCTCTATTTTTAAAATATATACAGAACTAATCTGAATTATCTAAATTGAAGTTAAAAGTTAAATTATCTAAATATTTTTTCATTTTTTAAGAAATAAAAATATTTTATCTGATTGAGCTTGTTAGTTTCCATTAATTTACTGAGCTTGTCAATTAATTCAATTTATACCATGTTCATCATGGGTCATCTATCCATATAATTTATTCCTTTGGTTTCTTGTTTTATTGTAATCTGACTAATTAAAATGATCCACTTTGAAGCAAATAAGATGTAAAAGAAAGCTTAAAATAAAACTTAAGTTAAAAACTAAATTATTCAAATGATTTTTTTAAAATAAAAATATTTAGATAAAATATGATATTCACAAAATTACTAATTAATCTATTCATGTAAAAGTGAGGCCATCAGTCTTTGATTACACACAGAAAGAAAATTAAATTACATGTACTTTTTACAACTCATATGAACACCAAATATATTTACTTCTAATTGTGAATCCATACCTTAATGCTGCCAAATAAGCTCCAACTACGTCACCTTCATCTTCCTTTAATCTCCATAGCTCCTGTTCAGAACGAGGATAAATAAAAATTCTAGGAGCTGATAAATAATTCATTTAATCCAAATATCATTCAATTAAAATATACAAAAAATAAATAAATAAATAAATAAACATTTAATAATAAAAGTGAAAGAAAATTTTTTAAACATATTGTTTTAAAAATATTTTTAAAATGAGTCTGAACGTTTGCTTCATTCCCCTAACCAAAAGCATACCAAAAAAAAAATTCTTTGTAACCTTAATAGGTTACACCCACAAGTTTATCCTTTTCATTTAGATAAAATTTATTAAATACAGGATACCTACTATGGGAATGTGGGAGCTGCTGTTGTTGCTGAGAAAGCTGTTTTAACTGTTGATGTTGATGCTGAGGGAGCTGAGGTATGGAAGAACTGGCTTAGGGTGAGCTGCCACGAGATGAGTTGCTGCTGGGCGAGCTAGAGATGTGCATAGACAGATTATGCTTATTTTTCATTCTTTCTATATCCAACAACAGACCAAGTGGCACCTGTTGAATCGGAGATGTTGGGGAGATGCACATAGGTGAGCTCAGGCACGGGAAGGGGGAGCTGGTGGAGATGGCCGGTGAGTTGGTGGATATGCCCATGGAGCTGGGGCGCTGCAAAGGAAGTTCCAACGTCTTTATCCGTTCCATCCGGATAAAGAGAATATAACCCAATAAAGATAACGAGGAGAGAAATAAAAGTAGTATCCCTCCCTATTTATTAACTGAAGTAGAAGTGCTGCAATAGTGGACGACAAAAGTCAGACGGTTGAGAGAGTGGAAGAGGAAAGAAATAAAGGAAAAAATAGAGATATATTTTAATTTAATTTATTATTTTAAATATGAATTAAAATTTTTTAAAATATATTAATGACTTAAAATACATTTAATAAGAAGATAAGAATAAAGTAAAAATGCTTAATGAGTAAGGGTGAATAATGAAAAGAAAAAAAAAGAAAAGAAAGTGACATGATAGAAAGAAGGAAAATTCTAAGTTACATTCCCTTCTCTACCTCATTTTCATTCAACCTCCAATTTTGGCAGTGTTGATTTATATTTTTTGTCTCGATTTTTTTTTACTTTTTAGCATTAATTAAATATTTGCTATGTCATATATTTTTTTGAAAATTTTTTGAAATGTTTTTATATTTATGAATGAATAGTGTCAAAAAATTTAAGGGTGAATAGTATAAAAAGAATATAAAAAATTCTTTAAAAAATTTAAAAACATTTTAAAAGATTCTCAAAAAATTGTATGACCTAAACAATAATTAATTAATGTTAAAAAATAAAAAATATCAAAACAAAAAATTAAAAAAATATCAAATTTGGTTACCAAAAACTATAGTACAACCCTATTTTTGGGCTGCACCATAGCATCTCCCTAGAAAGAATTAGGACGAACTCAAAACAATAGCATAAAAGGACTTTGTCCTTCTTGTTGTGAAAAAGTGTAGGAAGAAGATATATAAAATTTTTTGTAATATATTTTAAAAGGAAATATTTTTAATTTTTGTGATAAATGTGACAATATATATAAAATTTGTTGTGATATATTTTGAAAAGAAATGCAGTAGAAAAAGAAAAAAAAAATATTTTTGAGTTTTGTGATAAATGTGACAAAATATAAATTTATATATATATATATATATATATATATATATAGACACACACATTAATTAAATGCATTGAAGCAGTGTTCATTAACAAATTTTTGTAAATTGATGCTTTAATTAACTCGTACTCGCATTTGTACCCACTTTAATATGAATTAGGAGATCTAGAATTCAATAAGAAGATTGATTATTTTCTCTAAAAAAGTTTTAAAAAAACAATACAAGTGGATAAATTATAAAATATCTCTTTCCTCACGTCAAAGTTTATTAGTCATTGAATCACATGAGATAACTTTATCTTTAAAATGATGCATATAAATATGTTAGCAATATATTTTAAGTTGTGAAAATTAAAAAAAAATAATTTTTTCACTAGTTTATTTTGTAACTTATATATAAGTTTTTTCTAAAATATTTAAAGAAAAGCAAGAAATCATCTTCTCAAAATAGTTTGAATTTGGAGGTTCTTTTGGACTAGAGGAAGTAGGCTTACCTTGTTTTACACCCAAAAACCCAAAAAAAAGAAAACCTACAAGACAGGCAAGAAAGGCAAGAAATTGTGAAGTTTGAATTTGGAAGTGGTTTTCACAGTAAGAACAAAGAAATCACAACATGACTATCACCCAAATACTTAAAGTCAGCTACCAAAATTTAAACAATCAGAAACATCTAAAACCAAACAAATGGTAATAGCCAGTATTGCAATAATCACAAAGCTAGATAGAAAAAAAAGAGCAACTTTATCATAACTTTCCATGTGGTCGGCATCAACAAAGCTTGAGAAGGCGGCAACCCTTATCTCTTTAGCTTTGTCAAGAACAATATTGCGAGCACCATTCTTTATCTTCTTGGCTACACCAACTTGTAAACTCCTTTGTGCATAACCTTTCAACGAATAAAACAAACGCTTGATAATAACAAAAAAATAATATATCTAAAATTCATGCAAGCTCTACATACAGCAAATTAAATAATTAGTAATATTGAATTTTAAAAAAATTAGTAAAATAAAAGATAGCTACACATAATAATATGAAAGACAAACTTTCAGCATTTGTAAAAGTATAATGCATCACTAATTGTCTTCCCCTTAAAAATCCCCTTAGATCAGCAGTTATGAACACAAGATTTTGGCCACTCTGGTCTTAATGCTCTGCAGGCCTTTGCATATGCTAAAGCTGGCTCAGATTGACCCAACTTTTTCTGGAAAGCCCATCCAAACAGTAACTTTTACATTGGAAGTATTTTTTTTTAAATGTTTAAAAAAAGGCACATTCAAATGGGCTGATTAACCCTATGGGCTATATATAGAAAGAGAATGGGGAAGATTACAGGTATTAAAGAACAAGGCCTAACAGATTTGGGTTGGACCATCAACCCTGGGCCCAGTCACTGTATTTTAAAGTCCATTAAACTGTGCCGGCCCAATTAACATATCAAGTTACCAACTCCCAACTCAACCTGTCCCTTCATAAACCCGCACCTGGGAAAGGCTCCATGGCTGTGGACCTGGCTACTGTATGAAGAATGAACCCAGCTATTCATTCATTTAATTTGATATTCATATATTTAAAATAATCTGGGAAAACTGAATAAACAACCATTAGACAAAATCCGAAAAAATCCAGATCCGTTTTTCTGATCCCGCATTACCGACCAAAGAGTTTTGTTTGGTGAGAGCTAAGAGAAATTCAATAAATTCAGTCTTCGCTGGTGGATAATTGTTTTCCTTTCTGTTGAGTTCTTGAACCACACGTCCAGAAATGGAGGATCCACAAGGTGGATCCGAGAGAGACAAATCCAACTCTTCCTCGTCTTCTCCGATCTCTGTCGTCTCCAGCTTCTGGAAAGGTACCCAAGAATTTGATTCATTTCTTAGCATCTTGCTGTATATATCTATTTTTTTTTTTTGCAGAACATTGAACTAAAATTACATGTTATGCATGATTTCTTTGGACTGTTGAATTAAGATTGTATAATTTTCTGGCATGTTGTAATTCAATCACAATTCTATGTCTTCCAGAGTGTACTTCAATGTTGGTTAACGTATGATTCTTGATGGTTTTGGTACATATGCAGCGTCAACTACACATTGTAGTTACTATGTTTTGTACTTCGAACTGGATATTATACATTCATTTGATATTGATTCTTCCTCTTATTTTATTTTTGGTGAGAGTTTTCAACTTGACTTGGTTATCTCTATGGTATAATGCCATTTTGTTTGAATTTGTGCTGCATAATAAAAATTTCCAGTTTGCACCAAAAGCAAAATAGCAAAATTGTAGATGTAATGATTTTATAGCTTTTCCCCTTTTCAGATTTTGACTTAGAGAAGGAGAAATCCATATTGGATGAACAAGGGCTCCGGATTGCAGAAAACCAGGAAAACAGTCAGAAAAATAGGCGGAAGCTTGCAGAGAGCACTAGAGGTATGTTTTCACTACTGTTTACTAATTATGGTGGAGAGATAAACATGAAGGAAGTGGGGCAATATGATCAGGTAACCTTTCTCAATCTCACCCACAAACATGTAAGTGTAGAAATTTGGAGGGGAGGTGGTGCATAGCTGCATGGTTCTTTCCCGTAAGCTCCAGTGATAATGTGTTTTTTTGGGCAACTGAAAATGTGTCTGATCTCAAAAATACAACTCACAAATTCTGCTGCTTACAGATTTTCAGTTTTAGTTTTTCTATCCAATGTGAGAAAAGACAATTCACAAATCATGCTGCTTACAGATTTTAAGAAAGCTTCGCCTGAGGAGAAGTTAAGTTTGTTTAATTCATTGCTTAAGGGCTACCAGGAAGAGGTTGATAATCTTACTAAGAGAGCAAAATTTGGAGAAAATGCTTTTCTTAACATCTATCAAAAGCTCTATGAGGCTCCAGATCCTTATCCAGCTCTTGCATCAATTGCTGTGAGTTCCAGCATTTCACTTAGGTGCTCCTTGTGAACAATTAGCATTACAATTATCACAGTCAAATTTCATGCATTTTCTGTTCATATTTTTTACATATACCTGCATGAAATTACACTATAGCTCTCAGATGTAAATTTATTGACATAATGATGATTATGCTGGATTCTTTTTTCTTTCTACCTGTGTTATGTAATAGGGTGATCATCGCATTATCATGATGTTTCTCACAGAAGTTATCATGGCATATCTATAGTTCAGCTGCAATTATGTCAGCTACTCTTATAAAGTTCCAATCTAAATACCAATAATACCTTTGTGAATATGTGATCATCCAAAGACTAACACATGTGAATTTATGTTTTTAAAAAATTAGGATATCTTGTTCCCAAATGTCGACTGTCTTCTCTTTCTGTCTGTGCTTATTTATATACTTTTGGTCAATGGCCAGATGTCAGTGGGTTTGCATGAAAATGTTCCTTAATATTAAGCCTCTATCAATATTGCGAAAAGAAAATGCCATTTTGCCTGCTTGCAAAGTTATTCTTGGTTTATATGTATGAAATTTGTGTGCATCATCTCACATCTTTGTTTGTGCCTGACAAGCTAAGTGCATATCTGCACGTGCTTGTTCATATCTGATATAGTTTCTTCGAACAGGAACAAGATCTCAAGTTGTCTGAGCTAGAATCTGACAACCGAAAAATGAAAGTTGAGCTTGAGGAATTCAGGACAGAGGCAACTCACTTGAAGAATCAACAGGCTACAATACGAAGACTTGAAGAGCGGAATAGGCAATTAGAGCAACAGGTTATTAATGCTTAGGATATTGTGAATACTATTGCATAATGGCATAGTTGCTGTTTCATTTTGGGAGGAAGATACCTGTTGGTTCCCTTGCTGGTTTATCAGTTCTGGTATTGTATGCATGTATGTGTGTTCTATGAGGAGGATGGTATGGTATACCTGTTTTCTTAGTTTACCTTACTATTGTTCTTATCCATTTTTAAAATTATGACCTTTTAAGAATGAATAAATTTTAGTTGTAATTACAAGTACAGTAGAGACTAAAGAGAAATTTGCTTTGTGATGAAGAACTTTACTATGACTGCCACCAAACATCTACTGCTAATGATAACTTTTGAAAGAATACTTTGACCCTCTACAATTGTTTTCTGTGTCAGATTAATTTCTCCATGCAAATAAATTTCAACTTCTCCATTATCATGTTGATGAAGTAGTAGTGAATTCATTTTAATCGTTGTATTGACAATTTGCTATCTTATGATGCATATGCCATGTGACTAAAATACCTCTAGATGCTCGACATCTTTAATTCAATAACAAATCAAACCTACCTGTCTTTGATGGGTTTCTACTTGACACCTGATTTTATGTGTCAGATGGAAGAGAAAGTGAAAGAGATTGTGGAGATTAAGCAACGCAGTCTGGCAGAAGAGAACCAGAAAACGTTGGAAGTTTTAAAAGAAAGGTATCTTCTTGGCTTGCAGGTTGTTTGTTTATTCAGATTAATATATACAATCCCCTGCCATTTGTATATAATTTTTTTTTCCTTCTTGCTCTGTACTTGGACCCTCTATCCTATTAAAGCCATCCTTTTTCTATCTTTGCATTGCTTACCTAGATTTATGATCCCTTTATTATATGCAGGGAACAATTATTGCAAGACCAGTTGCGGCAGGCTACAGAAAGTGTTTCCAATATGCAGAAATTACATGAACTTGCTCAAAATCAGTTGTTTGAACTGCGTGCTCAATCTGGTAATCAACTAGTTTGCATTCCAATTTTCCAGACATACACTTATTACTTGAATCTGTAATATCAGTTGTTTTGAACTTATGATACAGTAGAATTGATTTCAGCTCTATTCCTTTTCTTTCTTCATATTATAATTATGATTCTATCAAAGATAATGCTAAATTGAAGAAAATGATCTTGTGTCTTCTTGAAAAATTCAGACGAAGAGAGAGCAGATAAGCAATCGGAGGTCAGTCTTCTGATGGATGAAGTTGAACGGGCACAAACACGACTTCTTAGTTTGGAGAGAGAGAAGGTGCAATACACAAACCTATATTTGATTTTGAAATTTGTGATTTTTTGTAATAACTTATAAGGGTTTTACCTTTATTGTCAAATTCTTCAAGTTTTGCTGCTTCTTCTCCATTCCTTTCAGTACTTATGAAATATTGGAGTCCACTGTTTTTACTCTATATTAGGTGCTCTTTTGAGTTAAAAAATGGTGTCGCTGATGTGATTAGATCATTATATATACACCTATTTAAAGTAAGAGTTTATTAATCTGGAACACTATACAGGGGGCAATTCATTATGCATGAAATACACCCAAGGGAATACTCCTAGGTCAAAGAGAAAAAAGAAACAGAGGACAATTTTCTGAAATGAAAAAATTATCTAAGATTTGCAAGAAAAATATTGTCAAAGCAAATGGAGTATTGATGGCTAAGAGAATGGTTGCAAAACCCCTATTATACTATTCTTTGTGGAATGAGTTTTGTTTCAGTAGTCAACTATTGATCTGGAATCTTTTCCCATTACAAGTTTCTTAATATAAACCCCTTTGCTTGTGTAATTCCCTTTAATTTGTAATAAGCATATCTCTTATACACATGATCTCAGGTGATATACTTGAACATGTTATTCATGAGACTCTCACCTATATTGTTTTGGTTTCACTGACAATTGTCTACTTATCTGCAGGCCTAATGAAAAGAATTATAACTTCATATGATTTAGAAAGGCTGGAACAAATTACTGTTCATAGAATCTAGTGTGTGTTTCTTCCAATAAATGAATTAACTATGTATTTTTATAGGTGTCTTTTGGTTCCTTATGATGAAAATTTACAGTTTTTAATACATAATCAACTCTAATAACTGAAACTTTGTAATTTTAAATGAAACTAATCTTGTATCATTGATCTGCTTATGCCTTTTGATATTTGACGGATTAATTGTTTTAGTCATTCTTCTCTATTCCTATGCACAATGCAGGGAGTTCTTCGATCTCAGTTACAATTGGCAAATGAAGAGACTGAAATTAAGAATAGGTATGGTGGTCGTCTTCTATGCTTTTGGATAAATGATATTCCATTACCCAGAGCGAATAAAAACAATAACTTGCAGCTATAGTTGTCCTCATTTACACATACTTTCCTTCTGAAATGAGTAACATCTACATTTGAACTTCTAAATTCTACATAAGGAAATATTTTTTGGAGTTACAGAATTTATTACAACCATACTATCTATCTCTAGCATCCCTTTTAATTTGAAACATATTCTTCTCTGCCTTTTTTACAAAGATCCCTGGTTTTGTTCCTTCCAAACATGATAGATGAAAGCACCCCAGTTCAATTTGATAAGATTGGCTGGCTGAATTACTTCCCTCTTTCAGCAAGCAACATAACCAGTGCAATTCATGCCATCAGTTTCTTGCTTTTCTTGAAACCAAGTGAAGGTGCAACAGCTGGTTCCAAATTATCTGAGCAAAGCTGCATTGCTTGAAGAGATGATCTCAGTTCAGCACATAGACTAAAAAAACATAGAGGAAGTGATTATTTGGATCCTCCAACTTCTTAATCTTTCCTTGGTGGAAGTATTGTTGGCAAAGCAATGGATGAGTCATGAGTGTTTTATTTATGGTTGCCAAAAGAACTAAGCCATGTACATACATACATACATACATACATATATACATACATACATACTACATACATACGTATATACGTACATACATCCATATGTGCGTGTATGTATACGGGACATATGGAGAGCTGTTGAGTGTGCAAAGTTTTGTTAATCTGTTATCTATTTGTCTGTCTATCAATCTATATTGGCACTCTCACACATAATATTGTCCTAATCCTTCTTCTTTTTTTTCTTCTGTTTTTTCTTTTTCGTTTCTTTTTCATTGGGCCATGGTCTTCACATTACTGTTGATTTTTGTTGCAGTGACAATTTAGACTCAAATAGCATGCTTGAGAATTCCTTAAATGCCAAAGAGAAACTAATCTCTGAATTGAACATGGAACTACACAATCTTGAAACAACCTTATCAAATGAGCGAGAAGAACGCATGAATGATGTCAAGAAATTGACTGCAATGCTCAATGAAAAGGTGATATTTCCTTCATCAGTAAGTACAATGCATTATAAGTGATAGCTCACTAGTTCCATCATAACTTGGGTTCTCACCTAATTTAGATTCAGTGGCTGTTGAGATAGTTGCACTAAATTATGTTCATTGTTCTATGCTAGAGAGTTTTGGTTTCTCAAATTTTCTGTCTTTTTTTTTCCTGGTAGATGCCTACTTTTTTAAGTTATCAGTGTAATGCATTGTATTTGACTTGAGACAATCACATACTGTAACTCTCTACTGCTCAATAATGGTGTTACGTGCTTATTTTTCTAGGATATTTTGAGGGATCCTAGTTCCTTCTTAGTAAAGTAATTCGAGATATCCTGGCCCTCCCAAAAACAACACAAGGTTGAATTTATAATTTTCTGACTCTGTATTCATTAGAAACAACAGACTTTATAGAGTCTGGAGAACTTACAAACAAAAAGGAAATAAACATTCTAATAAAATGCGATAAGAAATCATAATTACAGGAAATAATTACTCCTAATAGCTCTTGGCAATTATTTTATTTCCAAAACCGCAGCCAGCCCATTCTGATTTCCTTCCATAATTGATTAGAATTAGCCAGCTGCTAGTATTTATTTATTTCCTAAACAGCAGCACCCTTGACCAGATTTCCTACCATAATTAATTGAGATTAGTCAGCTGCTTCCTTGACCTGATTTCCTTCCCAAATTTTCACCCATTTACTGCATGATTTCTTTCCTTAATCAGTCATATAACAGCTTCTAATTACAGCTGGTGATTCTCTTTGAATTCCCTAGTCTGATCATTGACTGGAGTTGCCCCCCCATAATTGCTACTAAAATTCTTTCCTTTCTTTCCTTGGCTGTTTTGATTATCTATATAGACATGCTTAACTGAGGCCCTAACAAATGGTTGATCAGGAATGTGATTGCCAGTTTTAAATATTACCAGTTTTACCTGGTGAATGAATAAAATATTGTAAATGCTTGAAGGGTTTGATCCCATATTTTTTGGGTTTAAGTTTGTGTTAAATTCCATAGCAGAGTCATTGCCAGTCAAATAAGCATATTAGCAATTGCAAAGAGATCATAGAAATCAATTTACATGTGCACACAATTTAGTGGCTGTGCTTCCCCCTCATCAAGAAATTATTTACTAGTTTTTTCTTAACAAATGATTTTAAATTGTCCCTTTTACTATATATCAATTCATATTGGGCTTTTGTCATGGAGAATATTCATGAACTTTGTCTTCCCAGATGATGGGAAATTTTCTTTCCTTGCTTGAGATACAGAAGTGCATGATAATGCTTTTCCTTTGTGGATTCCGGTGTATGATGCCCTCACTTAGTAGTTGTAGCATCTTTTCTGTCTATCAAAAATAATTATCTGATAGCATTATGGTTATAATATGTGTGCTTATAACTGAGTCCGTGCATACTTTTCAAGGTTGTGTTAACTTATATTTGTGCATGTGCTGAACTTCTCCACACCTTCATGATAACCCTCTATTCCTCTCAAGAATTATGGTTTTTTTGTGCTCTAACTTCGTTTTTGTTTCATTTTTCTTATTATAGGAAACTACTCTTGAGGAGATGAAGAAAGAGCTTCAGGCAAGGCCAACAGCAAAAATGGTCGATGATTTGCATAAGAAAGTGAAGATTTTGCAGGTGTTTTTTTGTTCTCTTTCTTCTCTAATGGTCTTTTAGGTCCTTACAATTAGTTCAATGACTTCTCTTTTTGGGTACCTAATAATGCCTTATTCATCCTCATGTTTATATATACAGGCAGTGGGTTATAATTCCGTTGAGGCTGAAGACTGGGAAGTAGCTTCAAGTGGGGGGGAGATGAGCAAGATGGAGTCTCTTCTTCTTGATAAGAACAGGAAAGTGGAACATGAACTAACACAATTGAAGGTATGAACATAATTTGTTTAGCAGGGAGACATATCGTCCGATCCCATCCCCTCCTCTCTTCACACAACTTTACAAAAAACTTATAATGGTAAAAGGAGTAATCAACTCACTCAAAACTGTCTATCTCTAGTCTTTTTACCCTAGAAGGCAAGAATTCTTAGGATGTCCCATACTTCCTGCTATCTTCCATGAATAACCATTTCATTTTTGTTTTCTAGGACTGTTCTCTGAGATGATCTGCTGGTGCCACTTGTTGTGCATTTATAAGTACCTCTGTTGTTATTTAGATGTAATTCTACCTTTTTCAGGTCAAACTTTCTGAGAAAACTTCTTTACTGGAAACAGCAGAACAGAAGATAGCAGAACTTACAGCAAGGGCTAACGAGCAACAAAAATTGATACAGAAGTTGGAAGATGATATATTGAAGGTTTGGATTAATTGCTACTAAAATTTGTATTACAATATATGTCCGCTTCAATATAACCCTTCTCTTTTTCTCAATTTTTTTTTCTGACACTTTTATAAATTAGGATGATATATTGCAATTTTTATTTATTTAATGCACCTAGCACGCTCATATTGATACAGGGTTATAGTTCCAAAGATCATAAAGGAACTTTTCTTGATGACTGGGATATTTCAGAGGCTGGTGGGGGTGAGGCATCTGAGGTATATTTCGCTTTTCATGCTTATATTCTTACTGCATTTTACTTTTTTCTGAAGCTTATTCTTCAATAGAAACCAAACATCATGAATTCAAAAATTGAGAAGATGTTATTTCAATTTTGGTTTATTGCTGTTTTTGTGTTCTAGGGAAACCTAATTAGTTTTAATTAGTGATTTGTTGAGTTGAATTGTACTTATCAATGGAGTACTCTGCCATAGTACTCCATTTATATGTGCTACATGCCTTATTAGAGGCTTTCTCCAACGCTACCATTGTTTGTGTGTTATGTCGCATTTCTGTTTGTTTGAATTTCAAGAATTCTTATCTGCCTCTTCTGCATCAGAATACAGATCAAAGGCACATTTCCTTAGACCAAGATCAGAGCTCAATGCTTAAAGTGATTTGTAATCAGAGAGATCGTTTTAGAACACGCTTGCGAGAGACAGAAGAGGTATGTTTATTGCAAATATTGACTTATTTCATTATGTCCTTTATGTAAGACATTTTTGCAATCAAATTTTAGATTATGGATCTGACAGTGTCACTTAATTGAACTCTCCACATTTGATAGGAAATAAGGCAGTTGAAAGAGAAGGTTGGGGTATTAACAGTGGAACTGGAAAAGACCAAAGCTGATAATGTCAAACTTTATGGGAAGATTCGTTATGTTCAAGATTACAATCATGAGAAAGTGGTTTCTAGGGGTTCTAAAAAGGTTGTTTAAATTGTTCTTTGTTTTAACATCATGATATTACTTACTTCAAGTTCATCTTTTTCCCCCCTCAACTTCTTTATTGATCGGGAGTTTATGTTCAGTATGCAGAAGATCTTGAAAGTGGTTTAACATCAGATGTTGAATCGAAATACAAGAAGATATATGAGGATGATATAAATCCTTTTGCAGCATTCTCGAAAAAGGTGGCCATGTTCTGTACATTCTTAAGTGAAGCAGTATATATTTTGTATCAGTGCACATGTTTTAAGTTTGGATTTAATGGCTCATCTTGACTACTTTAATGAAGTACATATATGTTGAATCAGAAGACTTCTTTCTGCCCAAGATAACAATAGGCAAATAATAAGATTTTCCAAGGAACCTTCTATCTATGTCAAGCTTGATAATGTTAAAACACAACTTTTCTTCATAACTGCTTTTGTTTGGGAATTGGCTTAGAACCGCACTTCCACCTAAAATTTGAGATTTCAGGTGTGTACCTATTAGTTAAATTAGAAAATGGTATATGTCCAGTCTTTGTCTTCAGGGAACAATGCCTGCCGTGTCTCTCGATTGAAAGCCTGAACTTCCATCTGCTAACTATGCATTTTAATAGTTGCCATTGAAGTATTGAACATTGGTACTAGGGACTCAGGATTTTTCTCTTCAAATATCCCTTGCTCATCCCCCCACGTTACCTAGCAAAAGGAGGGAAAGAAAAAGGAGGGATCGGTGGGGGGGAGGAGGAAGATTAAGGAGGCAATTTGTTAGCAACACAAAAAAAAATGTTGTCTCTCACTATGTGTTCTTTATTTTTAGTTAATATTATTCATTTCAAATTAAGAGCTGGTTTATCTATTGTGCATGTAATTAGGAAAGGGATCAACGATATAAGGAGTTGGGATTCAGGGACAGAATCACACTCAGCAGTGGACGTTTTCTTCTTGGTAACAAGTATGCTTCTGCCATATTTATTTCAGATGCTCTCTAATGTTTTGTTTCCACCTGCTTAAATGATATGTTTAACATTTCAATTAATGGCTGCAGAAAACTTTCTAAATTTTGTAATGCATCACTTATGAGCTCATAACCCATCGTTTTGCTGTTTCACCAACCACCATTTATGACTTAATTTTCTTATATGGATTGGTGGCTTCAATTTATCATACTTGTTCTGTTCTCTGAAAACAGTGTCTCTGTCTGCTGCTTAAGGTTTCATAATCTATCTCAATAGCATTCTTGTCTAGGATAAATTTGCTCTGCCGATGTTCTTGTTTACTCAGATTCTGCTGCGGCCTAGGGTTTTCATAATCTATCTTGGCTGATATCTTGGTTTTGTTGGACTTGATGTGCTTCCCATCATCTTTCAACCCTTTTTGTGGATCTAAGTCACATCTGGTGTTTCACTTAGCCCAATATGAAAGCTCTAATTCCTTATTTAGGAGTGTTGTGATAGTATCAGTCAATTTCACTAATGATATGCGGCCTTATATGAACTTAGATTAGATATTTATGAGCTGCACCTGATATTATATTTTTTGTCTACTCTAGTTAATCCAATGATCCTTTCCATCTTTTGGTCATTCTTTATATTTCTTTATGCTATAGTAGATCATCCAAGTTCCATATTGAAGATTTTGGTGCTGTGACAGCATTACACAATTTCAGAAAAGTAAAAAGATTAATGCCTCATCAGAGGCTCTTTCTCGTCCACAAATTTTGAATGGTTATGCATATTCAATGAAATTTTGGACATTTAAAAGCATAAACATTCATGATGTTCGGTAACACATTTTTGCAGCTCAGCCACTTTTTTCTTTTAGATAATATATCTATTAATTTGAAGTAAAAGGAAGTTGGCAGAGCTGTGTTATATTTTCTATTCTCGTGTGTACTGTCTCCTCGGGATTGTCTCAACTTATTTTGTTGAATTGTTTTATACCTATTATGGTGTAAATTTGGTCTTCATTGCGTCTTATTTTTGGTTACATACTGCCTTCTCAGGATTTTGTCTCAATTTTTAAACTGTCGTACTGGGATTGTCTTGAATACACAAAGTGTATCATTCACTCATTCTTTCTTATTTATGTAGATACAATATTAGGGTGTTCTTACGTTAATATGGCTATTTTAATAGTATTTTATTTTTTATTTTTCTTATAATTTTTATTTTAATAAATAATTTTTATTTTTTAATTTTTTTAAAATAAAAAAATTCATAACACTAATTTAAAAATAAATAAATAAAATATAAATCCAACAAAAATAAACAAAATTTTTTAATTTTTGATTTTTTTAAAAATTTTTAAAATTATTTTTTAAAATAAAAATTATAAAAAATTACTTGTGTTATTGCCTAGCCAGACCCAAAATATTATATTATTATGTGCATCGCATTATTTGATATGGAATGCTCCTGCAGGTATGCCCGAACTTTCGCCTTCTTTTATACAATTGGATTGCATATTCTGGTCTTCACGTGTCTCTATCGAATGTCGGCTCTGAGTTATCTAAGGTAAATATCTGATGGTAAATTGCTTTGTTATAAGTACGGATTCAGATGAGATCATGAGCAGTCTTTTTTCTTTAATTTTGAGATCATGATATTTTTTTTATTATCTTAAATCTTAAATTATTCACTCTAAACAGGAGATTTCAGGGTGATAAAAAAAAATATTATAATTATTTAAAATAAATGAACGACCATAATTAAAAAATAATAATGATCATGTTAACATCAAATATTGATCCTATAACTACTAGATGGATTTCACTACTCTAATATCCTTTTGTTTCCCCGCAGTAATGGCTCAGAGGAATCCCTGATTGTTGAGAAAAACGTTAACCTTCCACGTGCGGGGTAGTGGAATGAGAATATATTGTTAATATTCTACTTGCACTTATAAGTATCAAATATGCTGTACATATAAGAGTGTGGTTTTTCTCTACGATAATGCAATGAAATATTTCTCCCAAAAAAAATTTTATATTCTTATCTACCAAGTATGTTGAGTTATTTGGGCTAATGTAATGTACCGTTGTATTCGAATTAAGATAAAATGTATCATTTAACTAAATCATTATTTAACTCAAAAGTATAATATTTAATTATAGTTATATTTCATCAAAAATATTTAATTATAGTTCATCTTATTAGTAATTATATTTTGAATCAGGCGTGGAATTAAATTATATATTTGATCAAACTTAAATGAAATGGGATTGAATACCTAAAATATAAAGATAATTTTGATAACTCACTCAGAACCTTTCGTATTAATAAGCATGGTTTTATTTGAGAAATATTTTTCTTATACAAATAATATTTCAAAGTGCTCAATAAAAGTGATTATGTAAAGAAAGTATTTCAGATAAAATTTAATTAACATTTTTTTAAAAATATTCTCTCAAACATTTTTATAAAATATTGTACAACATTTATGGGAAAAAGTATTGTAATCCTTCGAAGAACCCAAAGTTCCAAACATAAGGCCTACAAAAGTAGCAACATATTTCTTTGCTGTCTCATTAAAGCATATATAGTCAGAGATACTATTGCATATTTGTGATATATCTATTCCATTATCTCAATTTTTTTATAATTTTTTATTGGATATTTTTAACAAACAAAGATACTAAAGGAATCCAAAAGGATCATATATAATAGTCCAGATATATTCTAAAAATACTAAACGAAATTATCCTAAAATTTAGAGTAATACTACACTTAAATTCAAAATCTAAATGGAATGAAAATTCTTTTATAAGAAATCTTATCTTTATTTTGATTAAATAAATTTAAATGAGATTAATATTTTAAAAACATCTAAGAAATATAATCTTACAGGCCCATTTCATCAACTAGTCGTTGTAGTATAGTGGTAAGTATTCCCGCCTGTCACGCGGGTGACCCGGGTTCGATCCCCGGCAACGGCGTAAATTTTTGAAGTTTGCTTCATTAGTTTTTGGAAAAAGAAGCTCAACTTCCATTTCTAAATTGACTAATCCAAAATTTCTCGGGTTTCTGTCTCTCTCTGGCCTCATAATCTAATCTTTCAACGCGGATACATATTCCAATTTTTCTTTTTGTCAAAATTCAACTTCTTCCTCTTTTAATTTCTAATCCTAGCTTGCTAGGGTTTCTGTCTCTCTTTTGCCACAAAATATAATCTTTGAACGGGGAAATATGAACCTTGGCGCTTCACTATCATCGATTAGATTCCCCAACTGGAATCGTTGCTTCCGCTTCTCAAAGCCCCTAACTTCTTTCCCTTCTTCGTCTTCTATAATGTCTCTCTTCTGCAATAAGAATTCTTCGGCCATCATAGCTTCAATAACTACAGACGCATTTAGCGCGGAGCCTTTGAAGCCCAAGCAGAAGGACCCATGGCTAATTGTTGGCCTTGGCAATCCAGGCAAGAAGTACGCCGGTACCCGTCACAATGTCCGTACGCTCCTATCTTGGCCCTCTCTATTATTTTCTTGGTTTGGCGTTTTTACTTTTCAGTGATAATTGTAGAGGGCAGCGCCACGGCCGCCACAGTACTAGTTGTGCATTGGTGAATCATCTGACATAGTAATAGGTGCTTACAAGTTACCAACTTTAGAATGTTTCGGCAGAATTGCATTTGTGCTAATGTTGATTAATTTGGTGCTGCCAGGATCAATAGGAGAAAAAATGTAATATCCTCACCACCCATTGATCTTAATTTGGCAGAGTTGGGCTAAGGATTAGGATTAAATAATATCTTAGTGATATATACATTTGTAATGGAGACTCATGTTGTACCTACTTGTTACACAATGTAGGGTGGACTAATCAGATATCTTCTATGTTATATTATAGGTTACACTGGCATACTAATTTTAAGCAACTTCCTTGCTTTTTAAAATATAATATTATTACGTTGTAAGATAGGAGAAAGTAATTGACATATTAGTATACATTAGTTTTTCAGTCAAATTAAAATTCAAACGATCATAAAGAGTCATGAATCATGATAGAAACCAATCCATCAATAGAGAACTTGTAGGAAATATAATTGATATTATTGACAGAATTGACTGATAACAGTACAAACAACTCCAGAAATAGAATACTTTGTTAAAACAGCAACACACTAATACATAAAATACATAACAACACAAGACACAGGTTCTAGCCCTTCGAGTGGCTAGAGTGACTCCCAAATCCTAGTTTTTGAGACACTAGGAATCTCCCAGTTTCCCTCTAATTTATGCAATTCTCCCTAATAACTACCCTAAATAACTGCTACATAACTGCTATTACAACTCCCTTGTAACTACCATTATTCCAAATACTCCTATTTTATTTCCTTTATTTCCTAATTACGCCAAGTATCTAACAAGTCGTCTCTAGATTATTTACTAGCAGTGCATGCTGCATGATACGTTGGAACCAATTTCAGTATTCTATTACTGACTCCATTTTGGAGCTCCATTTCAGGTGGGTTTTGAGATGGTTGATGCTATAGCTGAAGCTGAAGGAATACCTATCAGCAGCGTTTCCTTCAAAGCCCTGTTTGGAAAAGGTTGAAACTTGGTGTTCTCTCTTATTAATTTGTTAATCATAGAGGCGTAGCAGTCAATTTATTAATGTCAGTTGTTGGTAAACTATGGCTGCTCTCTCTCTCTATTTCCTTAGATATTATCATTATGATCATATTTATGATCAAGTAAAATCAGAGAGAAGTTTCATGGCAAACCTGAAACCATCCATATTCTAATTAATGTATTGTACACATTATGGCTTAAAATACTGTCATTTTTATGAGTTTATGGCTTTGTTAAAATTTTCAGAGACAGCCCATGTGTTTGTATAATTTTAATTCAGATTTCAGAATTTTATGGAGAAAAACAAAAAGATGGAATTGAAGTATTTTTAAGTAGTTATCCAGTTGTGGCCAACATATCTTGATGGAACTTGTTATCCTATTTCAGGTATTATAGGTGATGTACCAGTTATACTTGCAAAACCACAGACTTTCATGAATTCAAGTGGTGAATCTGTAAGTATGCCATCCAGAGAATCTTCATAAGTAATAATATGGTAGGACAGCAATGCTGACACAAGAGTACTGGTATTTTATGATTGCCAACATGATGAATATTAAGGAGAATAGGATCCTACCACATAGCAATGACAGATTGTTGAAGAAACCTTTTTCTGTGTCTTGATTCTATATATGAAAAACTTCAATGGATTTGTTAATCAAATATCCAAGCAGTTATACTTAGGAGTTAGGACCCGTTTGGTTATGCAGCAAAACAACATAATGTGATTTTCTGCTGGGAAAAAGACTTTTACCACAAAATACTGAAAAAGCAGGTAACTCGACCACTTTAAAATTTTGAGAATTGATACTTGTACACCTTAGAAATTTACACCACATACACCTTTCATTTATAACCATTCATTTAATGTAAAATAATGATGATGATAGATGATAGATAATAATAAAATAATAGATGTGAGAGGAGGTATAAAGATAGTGTAAAAAAATTGGTGTACAAATATAATAACTCTAAAATTTTTTTAACCAAGCAAAATAATATTGGTAAGAATCTGTAAGTGTTTGAACAGTTGTAAGTCTTGTGACTAAAGCTGTTGCCTTGGTGTTTGACTTAGAGTAGCCTTGTCAAAGTGCACCAGTGTTTTCATTTATTACTTTTATTTTGATGCTGATTGCTTGGTGGTCAAATCTATTTTGAAGGTTGGAGCCATTGTTTCATATTACAAGATTCCGTTGAAGCAAGTACTTGTGGTATAATATCTATGCTTTGACTACTAGTGTCCTTTTTTTTTGTTCTTGCAAAAGAGAAGCTGGAATATTTGAAGCATAATTTGCTACATTCTTCAGTTAACAATTTTCTTGTACAGATCTTTGATGACTTAGATTTGCCTTTTGCAAAATTGCGGCTGCTGCCGAAGGGTGGACATGGTGGTCACAATGGGTATTTATAATCTTTTCTTGGGCTCACTTTCTGCTATATTACGGCATTTATTGAAGTCCGGTTTGACATCTTATTGAATGTATAAACTATCACGTCCATCATGATTTTGAATTTCATAGCCTAGTTTCTTCATCTCTTTGAAACTAGAAAATGTCCATACTCACAATTTGGTTGAGAAAACGACTTTGCTCAACTTGATGAATAGTTTGCTACACAATCATTGTTTGTGCTATCAATAGGATAAATTTTTACCAGTCAAATGCTCATTCTAAAAACAGAAGAAAAGAATATTCATGGCCGTGCAATGCTATTACATGCCTTATCTTGACTAGAAACTATTTATGTAAATGGAATGTGAATAAATTTTCTGCTAGTTGTTTAAGTACGTCTACTCCCTTTCTCTTGGAGCAAGGAGTGCTTAGGTGGCTGTGTCAAACAAGATACTGAACACAGCACACAGACAGAATTGAATAAGAATGGTTGTACTAGTAGGTTCAAAAGCAAAAAAGGAAACTACTCCAATCGCACCAGAAGTTATATTGTGTTTCTACTGAAAGTCTGAAGTTTTTTTGTAGTAGAGATAAGCCAAAATCCTTGTCCCATCCTACAGAAGTACAAAGCACTAACTAGTGTAGGGAACTCTCGAAATTGGCTTCCTTCTGTTAGAATAGTTTGTGTATTTTACTTTAATTCATTCTTCAGCCACTGCCCACGGATGAATTTTAGGAAAGGCACTTCGTCCTACATCTCTCTTTTATTTTTCCGTAGGCATCTCAAGTTCTTTATGGTGGTCATTTATCTGGGTAATATTATACTCTTGTTGAACTTGTTTCTTGCTAAGGGGAAGAAGTGAAGCATTAGTTTTTTTGTTCTTCTTGCTTTCTGGCAGAATGAGGAGTGTTATAAGTCACTTCAAAGGGAGTGCTGATTTTCCTCGTTTAAGAATTGGTACGTTCCTAGGGATATAAAACTTTATTGTTATTGCATTCCTTAGTTATGTTTATTTGATTTAATTTGATGACTTATATTAGGCATTGGACGGCCTCCTGGGAAAATGGATCCTGTAGCATTTGTTCTTCGCCCCTTCACTAAACAGGAAAGGGAAGAGGTATGTTTCTTTATTGTTTAGTTGACATTAAAGACTTTGGCACATGGATTTTGGGTTCTAAATGTTATTAGAAATATCTTTCAGTTGAATTTTACATTTCAACAAGGATTGGAAGCAGTGCGGATTCTTTTGCTCGAGGGCTTTAATAAAAGTGCAACATTTGTTAACAGTGCCAAAAGAATAGAGCAAGTGGGTTGAGTGATTTTTGAATTTAAATATCCTTTTGGCATTTGCAAACAAAAGATGACATTTCAAGGAGATAGAAGTTAACTTAAAGGAGTACACTCATTCCAAGCTCTGTTGTTAATTGGATAAACTTTGCATGTTTGTGATCAAGTATACATCCATTGTTTAAAGGAGCAGTTCCCACGCATTGAATCAGAATGTGATAGTTGGAATTATCATTTATGAGGCACCTGCAAGTATATCTCCTGTAATTTTTGGCCAATTTTGAGCAGTTCTAGCAGTGAAGTAGAACAAGATGGCATGAAATTATCAGGTCCTTGTACTGTGGCCGACTTTTGTTACATAAGATCAAATTTTCTGTTTATAAAGTTCCCTCTTTGACCGTCTCCACTGGAAGCTGCATAGGTGTAAATTTTTGTATGGAATACTATTATTTTTGTATTATTTTTTTTACCTCATTTTATACTTCATTTCATATTTATTATTTTATTATTATTTTAATCTATTATTTTAATTATTTTATAATATATCAATAATAAAAAATAAATATGTAAAGAGACGTAGAAAAATAAATATACAAATAATAATCTATCACATTTTGGGCTGCTCTACATCCCAATTGGTATTTTCATTAAAAAAATTGTTTGGTATATTAATATATATATTATGATATAGAATAATAAAATAAAATATTATGATATCTATAATTTTTATATTTAGTATATAATTAAGAATTATCAAAAAATATAATTCGTATTTGATTAAAAACAGTGAAATGTGAAATTTGTATTATTATTGAATAATATAAAATGTTACTCAATAAGATATTAATCTCAATGATATTTACTGAACAGAAATATGTTTTTGTCATCCGAAAATAATAAATCTTAAATTTAAACCGTTTTATATTAATGATTAAAAGTGGGTATATAAAAAATGTGTAATTTATGTGTATATGTACATTTCTGTACACTACTTTAGTAGAACATGCCTCCTTTACAAATCCAAGAATAGACCAAGAGAAAAGGGTGAGGAAAAGCTCCATAATTTAGGCCTTCATCAATGGGATAACTTATTTGGAACAGTTTTTGGAACTTTGACCTGATTTTTCCACCATCTCTGCTTCACCTACTTCCATGATTCCAGCCACTGATAGTGCCCTCTTCTTTTTTTCCTCTCTTCAACATTTGGGGTTTAACCGCCGTCTTTGATTTTCTTGCCTGCATCTGAACTACTCGTCGTTGTCACACACCCATTCCCCATATATATTATAAAATTAATTCATTTCTCTTTTGCGTTTAGCTCTCTCCATCACACTTATTCTATGTTGGGAACCAAATCTATAAATAATCTAATTCACTCTAATAGAATAATATTATGACTCATAACACTTGTACTTTACATGAAACTTACAAATACACTCACAGTAAAAAAATAAAAAATAATTTACAGTATTACAGAGAATTAACAAAAGACATTTAATTATACAGTACAATACAAAATATTATACAGACACTTAGAACACAAACCCAATATTTCAAGCGGCAGAAAACTCTTAAATTCCAATACTTCTAGTGGTTAAAAGACTCCCAAAGTCTCAATTTCCTATTCTAAATTTTAGACTAACTACCATGCACTCGTCCCTCCCTAATTATCTATCTTCTAGGTTCTATCAGTCTACCACTCATAGATTCATGTTTGTCAAAGTAGAACATTATTAGGTCAGCACAACCCAATCATCATAATTTAGTCATAATCATTCACTTAGATTTTTTGTTGTGTTATATTAATCATTTATAGAATCCTAAGTTACTTATTATAACAACAATGTCCAAAGATAAAAACAAGAATGAATTAATATATATTTTTAAAGACATATATTTTTTGATTTAATTATTTAAATATATAAATCATCTTATACATTTTAAAGATTATTATAACTATGTATAACTCATATCAGTCAAATTTTACTCCATACAATTACATAATCATCTAGAATTTTTTACCTTTTAAATTATTTCTCAAAAAAAAAAAACAGAACAATTATATTACGAAGAAAAGATAGGAAACGCGTTTATCAAAAACAGGCGCGATATCCTCTTTGGTCTCTTTCAGTCTTTCTCATCTCGTGAAGTTCAATAATTGTCCCAAATCATTGTTACCGCTGTCGGCCACGTGGCTACAGTTCAAGCCTTTTTACAATCTTGTACCGTGATTCCACGAATTTGCAAAGGCATGCCACTGAGTCACGGACATCTCAAACATTATATTTATGACCCAAACCATCCACAAGGCATTCAGAAACAATAAAATCCAAATCCAAATCCAAATCTGTCCTGATTTTTGGTTTCAATATTAATAAAATAAAATACATAAGGGTAGATACGGAAATCCAAATCATCTAGCATTTATTGGGTGAGAATCCCACTAAAGACTTGGCCAGATCGAAGCTGACACGTGTCCCTTGCTGCTGCACATTCCCCATGATGGATAAAGATGATGACGACGGAGCAAAAGCGAAGCAGAAAGTTCCGGTCGAGTCCACGGGAATCAGGTAGTTCTTAGCCGGTAATGTCCATGATTTCCCACCGCTGAACTGAAACGACACCGTTGGCACCCTCGCTGACTTCAGCGACGACAAGTCGTAGCACGTGTCGAACAGTGCAAACCCGCTAGTGGACCGCAAATTCTGAGTCAGTTTCACGAAGGCGTCACGGACTGAGTTGTAGGCCTGAGTCTGTAGCCGAGTTATGGCCGTGCCCGAGTCTACGATGATTCCGCCGCTTCCTGATTGGTCTAAAGCGAAGGATGACGGTGGTATAGATACCATTTTGCCTCCCACGCTCACTCCGACGAGTTCCACGAAGTAGAAAGTGCCGAGCTTGCGGTTTTTCAGTAACGGGGCACTGACCGAGTCACCGGGTTGGGGCGAGTTGAACTCCAGTGTCGACGATTTTCCCGAGTCACGATCAACCAGGCAGTAGGAAAACGATGACGCTTTGAGCTGAGATGTAAGTGACAGTGGCCCAGCGCCGAGTCCAAGTAACCCGGCGGCTCCAACAAACAATCCCTCGTTATCGTGTCCGCAACCCATGGCAACGCGGGTAGCCGACCCGGTGCTGCCAAACGACACCGTTTCAGTTATATACTCCCCAACGGTGAAGGAACCGTCACCGTACGAGACCTGGTACAGACACTTGCCGTTCCGACAAGCAGACACATCCAGAGCCTGGCACTGTTGCGCACCGCAGGTAAGTGGGCTATAGGAAGATGACGCTGCCGGGTCAAAAATAGGGTCGGTTTGCTGGTAACACTCCGAGCAAGGCTTACACTGAAGCCAGTTCACGTCGCTTCCCGTGTCAAGAACCATGTAGAAAGGCTTCGGCGGTTGCCCCACACTGACTCTGGAAAAGTACTCGCCGCTTCCTTGACCGGTTCCGGAAGAAACCGGTGTGGAGAGATCTTCGGGTAGGATCTCCGTTTCAATCGGGTACAGATCGGACTTGTTGACGTGGTTCAGGGCGAGCTGGAGCTTGGTGGTGATCGATTTGACTCGAGCTGAGTCGCGGTCGAGTCGGGCTAGGACCAAGCTTTTATAATCCTGGTGCTGGGCATTGAGCAGAGAATCTCTTGGGTGTAACTGGAGAGAGAATGAAGAAGCAGAAGATGTTGTGGGGGTGATACGGGTTTCCTCCTGGTCTTGCTGGTGAGAAGCTTGAAGCAATTCTGGGTTGAAGGAGAGGACTTGGTAGGCTTGCTGTAGCGAGGCTGAGACATCGAGAACAGTGGTGGAGAGTTCAGAAGGCTCAGATTGTAAGCTGCGAGAAGAAGCAGGGGAAGGAAGAAGAGAAACAGAGAAGGAAAGTGATAGGACAAAGAAAAGGAAGGCTGGATTTAGAGCCATACTCGGCTGCCGAGAGGGGAACTCGGAATTAGAAAACTTGGAAAGAAAAAGCGCAAGAATGGAGTGTGAGCTGGTGGTGGGTGCTTGGCTTTATTACTTTCAGTTTTCAAACAAATCTAATAAAGATAGAAAGAGAGAGTTGTTCTGTGCTATAAATCGGATATGTCTTCGTCATTGTTTTGGAAAGACTTGAGTTATTTGTTTCGTGTAAAGGGAAAAATAATAGTGATAAGCTTGAGGTGGGAAATATTTCAAGCACTATAGTGCTATACTATTATTATTATTATTATTTTATTATTTTATTATATTTTTAAATTATAATTAAACTAATTATTAAAATTTAAAAATAAATTATTTATGTATTAAAATATTTATGATAATAATATTTGTCAATGTTTGCATTATGACAGTGCTACAAGATATTGTGGTCAGTTAGTATTTACTTCTCTTTTCAATAAGTGAATAAAATGAACTCAAAGTTATATGTGATGAGCTTGGACTCTGAGACTGAGTTAGCTTATAATCGAGTTGTGTAATGGGTAAAAGTTAAAGAGTAAAAAAATGTGCATTATACCTGAGAATATTTATGGCTGGTGGGTGGTGGTTATGTTATTTAGATTCATTTGACTAATGGACTTGTATCTTTAGTCTATTATATATATATATATATATATATATATATATATATATATATTTTCATTAATTATAATTTTAACATTATAAAAATATTATATTTTATTTTTTTATCTTAATTTTTTAATTTTTTAATATATATTAAATATA
>JASKGM010029609.1:0-24844 GCA_034509205.1 Ceratonia siliqua | reverse complement strand
TAATGTAAAGAAAGTAAAAAAACATTTAAAAAAAGTAAAAGTTAAAAAAAAATAGAAATAGAGTTTAAAATATAAAAAATATATATATATATATATTTAAATATACCAATATATTTAAATATAACTTAAAAAATACCTATAAAATATCGACACAATTTCACCAAATTTTCGGTTCACCTAACGAATTTGGCCAGATTCCATGAACTGTTGTAATACAATTTAACTTATAAATTATGTAATTAATTTTGAAAATTGTAATTTAGTATAGTTAGGAGAAAAATATAAACCGCTTATTTTAAAAAAAATGATTACTAATACTTGATTCAAAATGTATCTATATATTGTTTAAATAATAAACTTATTTCTTTTTGATCAATTAACTAAAAAGTTATTAATTATTGAATTAATTAAAAAATTTATTTATACCTCCACGCTCTAAAAATGTCATATTTTATGAAATTTAAATTCTTTTTTTATAGCGTCTCCATAATTTTAGAAAAATGTCTCAAAGTAAGAATATTGAATCCATGATATTATTAAACAATTTTTAAAAAATACTTAAATAAAATTTAACTTTTAGATTAAATATAAAATTGAATACAATTTTTTTTTGTTCATCCATTTGAACTAAATTAATAATGAAAAGTATCTCTCTTTCTCTCTCTCACTTTCCTCGGGTCCTTTCCAGTCTGATGAAAGCAAGATTTGAATTCAAGCCCTTATAATCAATATTAAAAACTTTATGAGCTAAATTAACTGTTGATAACTAGTTTTTATTTATGAGAATACCTAGTTTAAAACTGTTTGCCGAAGAAGATAATGGTGCACACTGCATAGGCATAAAGTATTCTTACTATTGTTTATGACACTTTACAAAAGCATAAAAAATTCACTTTTTGAAATTGCCACTAGTTGCCCTTACCACGTTTTCACTACAAAGCACCACATTTCACAGATAAAGAGAACAAACCGCCTGACGCAGACGCAGACGCAGACGCATACGCATACAGTGGGAAGTGTCCGCTGCCTCCGCCACTCTGCTTCCCCACTAACCCCAATTGAACTACTTGTATCAGTATCATCCATATTCTCCAAAGGAACAAAGGGTTGCTATTGGGAAGCAACTAAAAAAGTCTCCATTTTTTGCATACCTTGTATGTCCTCTCTATCTCTTCCTTTTCTTTATTTATCTCGCACACATTGCCACACCACACCCACTTCACTAGAAGTATGCTGTTGTTACTTGTATTGAAGCCTTCACTTCAATGGCTGTTTCGTTTCTGAGAAAACAGTGGTGTGCTGCAAAAATAGAGAGCACTTGATCTTTGTAGGTTATATGCTTTGCACCCCTTTTCACATTTGCATTTTCTTACATAGAAATGGAGATTTAAGTAATGGGGTCAAGTTTTCTTGGAGCCCATTTCATGGGATATGCCTTTCTTTTACTTCTCTCTCTCTTCCTTAGCAATCAAGTGGAGTATAAATCCTAGATTAAATCTTCAATGGGCGTTCTCTTCTCCCCAATTCTGCAGTTGGATTAAGAGCTGGGAAATTCAAGATGTCTAGGGTATTTGTTCATTTGTTGGGTATTTTGTGGTTATGTTGGTGGTCATCAGCTGGGGAAGCCCAAACAGAGTATATGAAATACAAAGACCCAAAGCAACCAGTGGTGACTCGGGTTAAAGACTTATTGAGTCGAATGACTCTGGAGGAGAAGATTGGTCAGATGGTGCAAATTGATAGGAGTGTTGCCAATGCAGAGGTTATGAAAACATACTTCATTGGTAAGGAGTAAGGACCCCTTGTATAAGCTTCTCGAATTCTTCTTACTTATTAATTATTTGAATAAAGATGCATTTCCGTGTCCAGGTAATAACCAATTTAATCTTCTTTGAGTTACTCTCTTATGTTTTCTATCAACCCACATATTTGATATCGTTTGTATGGCTGATGAATCGTTCATTTTTTATTATTGTTATTATTTGTTTCTAAATACGTGGTACTGAGTCTCATGTCATTCAGTTTTGAGTTACACTTCTTTGGCACATCTCCTTGTCATGCTTCAATTCTTTTCAGTAAATTATCCTTGTGCTTCCTGGACTCCGGGTGAATTCCAACTCGGGTCTGCTTACCTCATGAACAAACCACTCTACTGTATTCATCCTCTCTAGGTTTAATTAATTAAATGTGATCAGTACTTCGCACATTTCACTTAAATGGTAAATAATGCAATCCACGTTGAATTTGTACTTACTATACTAATGTATTTTAAGTAAAGATACTGAAGTATGTTTCTATCTAACTCCTAGGCACTGTGCATGCCAATTGTGGTGGCAGGAAAGGGAGCCTAAGAAAGTGGAAAAGTTGCCACTTTTATGCTATTTTATTCACCTTGTACTTCACGAAAAATTCTTATACAACGGTTACACCAAGTCACATAAGATAACGCTATGTAACATTCCATTCAAATAGAGCCAAGTGGATTTTGTAATCCAATCACCATGTAATTTAGAAAGAGAGAGAAAATAATTGCTAATAAAACTATTTGTAATTTGATACTGGGCTTGTAAGTTAAGTGTTGAGTAGATTACAAAATCCACTTGGTTTTATTTGAATGTAATGTTACACCACGTTATCTTATGTGACTTGGTGTAAACATTCCATAAGATGATTTCTTGTATTTCAATTTGGCTTCTCTCTCTCTCTCTCTCACGTACTTTGTTGTTCACACACCTTCCTGTTTGTTCACATTTGTATGTCTTTGTGCTTATTAATATCTCTGATTGACTCTTGGATCTATACTCAAATTTCATAAGTTCTTTATAAGTAGTGAACTATATAACTATCAATTTGGGAACCAGGAATTAGAAGTGAACAAAAACTCGAATTAGGAATAGGAAATTGGAAGCAATGATAATATATTTATTGAAATAATTGCCAACATTAGATGCTTTTAATTATGTGCAGGGAGTGTATTGAGTGGTGGTGGTAGTGAACCACTTCCGAAGGCTACTGCTGAAGATTGGGTTAATATGATTAATGAGTTTCAAAAAGGGTCTCTGGCTAGTCGATTGGGCATTCCAATGATGTATGGGATTGATGCTGTTCATGGTCACAATAATGTCTATAATGCTACCATATTTCCCCATAATATTGGGCTTGGAGCTACCAGGCAAGTTGAAATTTCTGACCATTTATCCTTCACTGTGGACAATGAACATCTGATAATTCGTATGGCTCAAGTCTCTCTTCACATGAATCGTTTCAAAATCTTTCTTTAATGAATAAAACATCATCATGCTTGTGCAGATGGTGCTAAATAAGAAGTATTATTCATAAATGATTAAAACTTAACTGAATTTGCATTTGACAGTTATTTTATTAAGCCTCAATAACTTAATTGGAAAGGTACTTAGTTTATATATTTATACTATTATATATGGCTTTGAAGGCTTTTGGTGTCTTGGTTGCACAATAACCACACATAAAAAAACTAATTACATTTACAATTTTTAAGGAATAGTGGGATGGACATGCCTTCTGAGGTTTTGGTGTTTTAATTTGACAATAACCATCCCATAAACAACTGCCCCATAAAAGAAATTAAACTAACCATAATGTGCTTGTCAAGCCACTAGTGTTGTAATTTGTTTCTGTCAAATCATTAGGTTAAGAATTCCAATGATCTTGATGCTGTTATATAGGCCCCTTAAGTTGCAGGGATGCTTTGACAGACGTGTTCACCATTTTTTATAATCTAATAGTTTGTTATGAACAGGGACCCTGACCTGGCACAAAGGATTGGTGCTGCAACTGCCCTTGAAGTCAGAGCCACAGGGATTCCTTATGTTTTTGCTCCATGCATTGCGGTAAAATGATAGAGAATCTGATTATGAATGTGTGGAAAATCTTGTTATACATATTTGAGGTTGTCAAATATGTAACATTTTGCTCTTTTATAATTTTATTGATTTTTCCTAAAACATGATTCATAGGTTTGTAGAGATCCAAGGTGGGGTCGATGTTATGAAAGCTACAGTGAGGATCCCAAAATTGTGCAAGAAATGACAGCGATCATACCTGGTCTACAAGGAAATGTCCCTGCCAATTCCCGGAAAGGATTTCCATATGTTGGTGACAAGTATGAACTTAGTGATTTTTTTTTTTTTTATCGAAATGAACTTAGTGATATTAAATCCTTTTTCTTATAAGAAGAATGCATTTAAGTATTACTGCAGGATTTTTATACACACACATTATATAAAATATACTCCAGAAACCATGTATTGATTTTTATGCCTAATCTTCTGGCTTTCCACCCACTAGTAAGATGATACAGTCTGGTATTTTTAGTTCATGGATCTTTAGTGCTTTTACATCATCAATGTAAGCAGGTTCTGAGCTAGAATAATAATATTGACAGGACGAAAATAAATTTAAGTTTAAAACTTTTAGGGAGACAAATACATACATTATATATAAAAATTACATATATTATAGCAATAATGGTAAAAAAGTAAAGGAAAATTTCACAATTTTAAAAGTCATGCCCCCCTATCCCTACATTGCATAACGAGATGCCACCCCTGAAATTAACGAGTAACCCATATAAAAAATCTCAACTTTGATATAGTTTAATTTAAAGGATTCTAAATTTCTAATACATTTTTTACTAAAGTGTTGAAAAAGGTAGCACTTTCCCTCTGTATCTGCAACTTGTTGAAATGCTTTATACATGTGACCTGCCATTCTGATAACTATATGATTATTGAAACTGATTTATAATGTCAAAAATTCACTTGGGTAATAAGGTCTGCTCAGTGTCTCAGTCTTGGTCATAATCTTGGTTAAATTGGAGGCAAACACTGCTGATTATTCTTTTATCCTTCAAGTTGAAACTAAAAATGAATAAGTGAAAAAACATGTGATCCCGTGATTAACTTCTGTAGTTACTGATGTATGAGAGTTTCATTTCTCCCTCTATCCTTCATTTGGATTATGAACTTTTTGTAGGACAAAGGTAGCAGCTTGTGCAAAGCACTTTGTTGGAGATGGTGGAACAACCAAGGGAGTCAATGAGAATAACACAATGATTGGCTGGCATGGGTTGCTTAGCATTCATATGCCTGCCTATTCTGATTCCATCATTCAGGGGGTTGCTACAGTCATGGTTTCATACTCCAGTTGGAATGGGATAAAAATGCATGCAGATCGTGATCTAGTCACTGGCTTCCTCAAGGACACCCTTAAGTTTAAGGTGATGGCTACTTTGCATTCATTTTTCTGTACATAATCAACCTTTTAAAATACAGTTATGTACTATACAAGGGAAGCTGCTGTCAAATGCTTTCATTTGCAGAAGGTTACTTGTTTAACTTTCATGCACTTAATGTGAATGCACTAACATGACATGAAAAATATCTAGATAATGACATGACATGGCTTTGACATATAGTGTGTGTGCGTGTATGAGGATTACTACCTCCATCCATACCTTTATATGGAGGTTAGCATCCTCCACATTTTAAAGTAGACAAAAAAACCAATCCCTTCCCTTACTAAAACGCATAATTTTAAGGACTTTTACTGTTCCCAGTCCTTTCTGTTGACAAATTTCTTTTTCTGCCTCTGCTGCTCCCTCCTCTTCCTCTCTACCATGGACAGCTATTTCAGCAGTATGAAATTTTCTCCAAAGTAGTGTTTCTTCGAAATTTTGGTATATCTGCAACTTAAATTCATGACTTTCAAGTTTCAATCTACATTGCTGGTTGGAAAAGTTTTGCACTTCTGGCCAGAGTAATTCTATTTCTCACTTTCTCATTTTTGAAAGCATTTTTTTTCCTTTCTCCTGGTCCCTTCTTCGTTGTCAACAAGAAGGAAAGAAAATATACAGAATTTAAGAAAGCATTCATATTCTTGTTGTCTAATTATTTTTTTAGAAATTGGTCAACATGTCGAATTGGGAACAATAACAGGACTTAAATATCCTTAAAATTATGTGGTTTAGAAAAGGAAGGAGTGAAAATTTTTGTCTACGATGGTCCTTGAAGATGCATCTAGGGTGTATCTGACATGTGCTCAAACATGTCTAAAAGGTGTTCAAAGATGTTAACTAATGAAATTTATTATTTTTCTTTTTATTGGATGACATAGAACGAATTGCATTAGATTATCTGGGTTTAGACGCTAAGAAGTCTAAAGCTAGGAAGTCTCATGGGTGATTGTAGTGTAGTGTTGTCTCTGTTTGTATTATGTGTATTTCTGGTGTTAGCTTTCTGTTTTAAGTGTCTTGCTTTATGTTGACTGTTGTTATGACTATTAGGTCCTACTTTGGGTAATAGCTGTTATAGTCTGGGGTATGTATGTAATTTTAGTTGTGGATATTTCTATTTTTATCCATTGTAAACTGCCAAGAGAATGCAATGAAATATCTGAAGTATTCTCCCTCTCTGTTCGAGAACCTCTCTGTTACTGTTCACTCACACCTGGAATTCAGTTGCCAGCGCCATTACTTAGCCGTTGAGATGAGTATTTTGCACCTCACACTTCCACTGTGCTAAAGTGGTATAAGAGGAGGGGATTGGCCCAGGTGTGATGTCCAACGGATGTGAGGGAAGTCATCCACCCAGCAGTGCCCGAGGTGAAGCCGCATTGTGGAATGCCATTGAGTAGCAGTATCATTCCTTCAACGATCTGCTCCAGACGGCTGGACGTGTACGGGGATTGGCCCAAGAACCCACTGCTACAGCACCAAATCATCTAACAGAAACCAGTAAGGAATTTTGAACGAAATGACAGGCTGCTAGAAGACAATAACTCTGAATCAAAAGATGAGATGCCTATTCCTCAAGAACAGCAGGCAAAGGGGCAGGCAAAGGAGGCAAGATGATTACAAAATCAAGGCAGATATTCCCACTTTTAATGGGAATCTCCATATAGAAGAATTTCTGGACTGGTTATTGGAGGTGGAGCATTTCTTTGAGATGATGGAGGTACCGGAAGAGAAAATGGTGAAGTAGGTGGCCTTTAAATTTAAGAGTGGTGCAGCTATTTGGTGGGACCAATTGCAAAGAACCAAAAGGAGACAAGGGAAAGCTCCAATTAGGACATGGAGGAGAATGAAGCTGTTGTTGATGGAGAAATTTCTACCCCTAGACTATGAGCAGCACCTATTTCAGCTGTATCAAGGTTGCAATCAAGGGAGTAAGTCAGTTTCAGATTATACTGCTGAGTTTAATAGACTTTACTAGAAATAATCTGAATGAAAACAAATCCCAAAGGGTAGCCAGATATTTGGGTGGACTTAAGCCTGAAATTAGAGAAAAAATAGGGCTTCAAATTCTTTGGAGTATGGATGAAGCATACAACAGGCTTTGAAGGCTGAAATGATGGAGAAGACAGTCAATATGCAGACTTACTCTAGGAGAAGATGGACATAGAGTAATAGTGCTGTTGGGAAAGGAAAGGCCCTACAAACCTCCATGAATGATTCTCCCAACCCCTCGGATGATCAGGGTAAAGGGAATGGTAGCAGCTATGGATGAGGCAGGTCAACCCAGAAACCATCCAGCCAAGACACTTCTAAGAACTTTAATCCTTATTCCAAAACTCTCTTTAAAATGCTATAGATGTGGTTAGTCGGGGCATAAATCTAATGAATGTCTTGCTAGGAAGTCAGTTAACTTAGTTGAGCCAGATGAAGGATTTGAAGAAGACGATGAACAGCTGGAATTTGATGATGCGATTTATGATGTGGCTGAGGCTGAAGAGGATGAAGGAGAGAAAGTCAATCTAATTTTGCAAAGGGTCCTATGCTTTACACCGAGAGGAGAACCTTCCATAGGCACAACATCTTTCAATCAGTGTGTACCGTTGCAGGGAAGGTGTGTGATTTAATTGTGGATAATGGTAGTTGTGATAATTTTGTTGCTAAGAAGTTAGTTGATTACTTAGAGCTACTGACCAAGCCCCATCCATCTCCCTATTTGATAGGTTGGGTGAAGAAGGGGCCTAATGAAAGAGTGACTAGAATTTGTAAAGTTCCCATTTCCATTGGGAGGCATTATCATGATGAAGTTACATGTGATGTAATTGATATGGATGCAACACATGTGCTGCAAGGAGGTCGTGGCAATTTGATGTCAACATCACTTACAAGGAAAGAGATAATGTCTTCCTATTTCATTGGCAAGGTCACAACATTGCCATAGTTCCCTTTAAGGGTGGTAATTCTAAGCCCAAAACTTCTAAAGTGGAGGGGAAATCTTTTCTTATTATTACCCACTCTAAAGGGGAATTTGAAGGGGCAGCAAGGGAGTTTCAAGAGGTGCATGTGGTGATGATTAAGTCCCTACCCGAGCCAAATCAATGGAAAACTGTGAAAGAGTTGCCCGAGAAAGTGAAGTATTTGTTGAAGGATTTTAGTGAGTTGATTTCTGAAGAGCTCCCTGATTAGTTACCTCCTGTCGGGGATATTTAGCATCAAATTGATTTCCTCCTAAGGGCTAACTTCCCAAATTTACCTCATTATAGGATGAGCCCTAAAGAAAGTGAGATTTTGAATGAGCAAGTTGAAGGCTTGTTGAAAAAGGAAAGTATTAGTCCCTGTGTTGTACCTGCCTTATTAACTCCTAAGAAAGATGGCAGTTGGAGAATGTATATTGATAGCATGGCCATAAATAGGATAACCATCAAATACAAGTTTTCTATTCCAAGATCGGATGACACTGGATATGTTATAAGGATCCAAAGTGTTCTCTAAGATTGATTTGAGAAGCGGATGTCATCAAATGAGAATCAAGCCTGGGGATGAATGGCATAGTACTTTTAAAACTAAAGGGGGGCTGTTTGAGTAGTTAATCATGCCTTTTGGACTATCCAATGGTCCTAGTACCTTCATGAGACTCATGAATTAGGTATTGAACCCTTTATTAGAAAGTTTGTAGTAGTGTACTTTGATGATATTTTGATTTACAATAAAGGAGTGGAAGAACATTTAGATCATTTGAAGGAAGTTCTTATGGCACTTCAAGAGAACAAACTGTTTATTCATCTCAAGAAGTGTGAGTTCTTGACATCTAGCATCTTATTCTTGGGCTATGTTATTAGTGAACATGGGGTGCATGTTAATGAGAATAAAGTGAAGGCTATTAAGGAGTGGCCTACCCCTAAAACCGTGAGTGTATTCCGTAGTTTCCATGGTCTTGCCACTTTCTATAGGAGATTCATTAAGAATTTCAGCTCCATTGTTGCTCCTTTCACATATTGCCTTAAGGGTTTTTTTATTTGGGGAAGAGAGCAAGAAGATAGTTTCTCATTGATCAAGGAGAAATTATGTAATGCACCTGTTTTAGCTCTCCCTTTTGATAAATTGTTTGAAGTAGAATGTGATGCTTGTGGTGTTGGTATTGGAGCTGTTTTATCTCAAGAGGGCAGGTCTGTTGCATATTTTAGTGAGAAACTTAATGATGCGAGAAAGAGGTGATCCACCTATGATCAAGAATTTTATGCAGTAGTTAGGGCCCTCAAACATTGGGAGCACTACTTAATTTAGAGGGAATTCATTTTATACACTGACCACCAAGCCTTGAAGTGTTTGAACTATCAGAGGCTTTTGGACAGCATGCACATGAGATAGGCTACTTTCTTGCAGAAATTTTCTTTTGTAAGAAAGCATAAATCTAGAACTCAACCGGGTAGTTGATGCTTTGAGCAGAAAATCTGCCTTATTAATAACCTTGAAGTAAGAAATTGTTGGATTTGAGTTCTTGAAACAGCTATACCCTACAGATGAAGACTTTCAAGAGGTCAATAAATAGCTTGCTGGTGAGTTTCATGTCCTAGAAGGCTATCTATTTCATGAATCAATTGTGCATTCCTAGGACTTCTTTAAGGGAGAAGCTTATGAATGACTTACATGGGCGAGGTCTTAGTGGTCATTTGGGCCGAGACAAGACTATTGCTTCACTTGAAGAAATGTATTATTGGCCACAACTCAAAAAGGGATGTGGAAATTTTATTAGGTGTTATGTTTGCCAAACTTCGAAGAGGCAACTTCATGATTGTATACTTCATTACCTATTCCCAACAATATTTGGAAAGACTTGTCCATGGATTTTGTGTTGGGATTACCCCGCACTCAGAGAGGTGTGGATTCAGTTTTTGTGGTGGTGGATCGATTTTCAAGGATGGTTCATTTTATTCCTTGTAGAAAAACTTTAGATGCCTCTCACTTGGCCAGGTCATTTTTTAGAGAGGTAGTTCGTTTGCATGGGATCCCTAAAATATTACATCTGACAGGGATCCAAAATTTTTGAGCCACTTTTGGATTACCCTTTGGAAGATGTTTGATACCTCATTGAGATATAGGCATACAGCAGAACAGCCCATCCATGAACAGATGGATAGACTGAGGCAGTTAACCGAACCTTGGGGAATTTGGTTAGATACATATGCGGTGATAAACCTAGGAGTTGGGATCATGCTCTCCCTCAGGCCGAATTTGCTTACAACAATGCTGTTCATAGCTCCCTAGGGAAATCTCCGTTTTCCATAGTTTATAAAAAACCAACACAGAATGCTCTTGACTTAGCATGCTTTCCTCATATCCCAGAGAAGAGTTTGGCAGCCCAGAAAATGGCAGAATAGATACAAACCATACATGAAGAAGTTAAGCAGAATTTGGAAGATGTTGCAGCTAGGTACAAAACCACAGCAGATAAACATCGCAAGTTTGAAGAGTTTAAAGAAGGTGATTTAGTGATGGTATTTCTGCGCAGAGAACGTTTTCAGCAGGGACTTATAGCAAGTTAGCTCCCAGTAAATATGGTTCATATCGGGTTATTAAGAAAATCAGTGACAATGCTTATGTCATAGATTTACCCGACAACATGGGAATTTCAAGAACTTTCAATGTAGCAAATTTACATGAGTACCATGAGCAGGAAGAGGCTGTCTATCCAGACCACAACTCGGGGGCGAGTTTTCCCCAAGCAGAGGAGACTGACATAGAACGAATTGCATTAGTTTATCTCTTTGGTTTAGATGCTAAGAAGTCTAAAGCTAGGAAGTCTCATGGGTGATTGTAGTGTTGTATTGTCTCTATTTTTCTGTTGTTAGCTTTCTGTTTGAAGTGTCTTGCTTTATGTTGACCGTTGTAATGACTGTTAAGTCCTACTTTGGGTAATAGCTGTAATAGTCAGGGGTATGCATGTAATTTCATTTGTGAATATTTCTATTTTTATCCATTGTAAACTGCCGAGAGAATGCAATGAGATATCTTAAGTATTCTCCCTCTCCGAGAGCCTCTCTATTACTGTTCATTTCACTGTTCACTCGCACCTGGACTTAGTTTCCAGCGCCATTACTTAGCCGTTGAGCTGAGTATTTTGCACAACACACTTCCACTGTGCCATTGGAGATAGGAGCAGTGAGGTGTCTGAGTCGGTGTCTGACATATGTGAGATACAGATAGTGTTCCTTTCTTCAAGTCCTGCTTCATATCCAATTTATTAGTTTGAGTCCTTAATATATTTGTTTTAATATATCTCATAGCTATATATCTGCAGCTTAACTGATTGAGGCCTTAATTGTTGATCATCATTGATTTGTTTTTTTCTTTTGCATTTCAGTTTCATCCAATAGTGGTTCAAATGTTGATGTTTTCAGTGTTGTCATTTTCTCATTAAGCAATTGCCCAGCATTTGACATTTATGTCTTATGCAGACTGCTCTGTCACTTGATATGTATATACAGTCTAGTAAGGTTGTAGTTTTAGAGGAGAGGCATCTATAGAGCTTTTAAAAATCATTCGTCTGTCAAAGGAAATCACTTTTTCAATCCTTGGGCATCAGTCTACGATAGTCACTAGCTTACCGTTCTCTCTTGTTGAATATATCATAAAATGTCTGTGGTGTCAAAAGTTTTGAAGAAATTTTGTTACATGCATTGCATTTACTCTTTGCTCTTCTGAAAGTGAAACCCGAACCATATTATTACTTATTGTTTAATAGTAAACCAATCTTTTGTTTTGTTCTTGTACAGCTTATCTTTATGCCATTATTAGTTGCCAATTTAAAGCAACATGGTTTGCATTGCATGCTAATAACAAAAATCTGTTCACTTATTTGCCAGGGATTTGTCATCTCCGATTGGCTAGGTATTGACAAGATAACGACACCACCTGATACAAACTACTCATACTCTGTCCAGGCTGCCATAGAAGCTGGCATTGATATGGTTAGTTTGTACTTTCTGCTCAAATTGGATGTGGAATTGAGGAGAGAACTAAATTTCTGCTTGGGTATAGCTTATGAAACAATGTAATGCCTACTGTACAGGGTTTTATAACTCAGTCTTTCTTGTCTTTGACTTTTATTGCAGGTGATGGTCCCATACAAATACATGGAGTTCATTCAGGATCTTACCCTCTTGGTTAAGAACAATATCATTCCGATGGACCGTATTAATGATGCTGTGGATAGAATTTTGCTTGTGAAGTTCACCATGGGTTTGTTTGAGAATCCTCTAGCTGATCTCAGCTTAGTCAATGAGCTTGGAAGCCAGGTGAGACATTCTAACCGTCTGCACCTGAAAATGGACTATTTGAGTAATGAACTTGATCAGCTATGTAGTTCAGTTTGAATAGTATTAAATGGTTTTTCTATTTTGTTTTGTGGTAAATGGCATGTAGTTCAACTAAAATAGTAAGTATAAAATGGCTTTCTATTTTGTTTTGCAGTAAACGGTATGTTTGATGATATTGTTATTTGCAATGTAAGTTTCATGGAAAAGATACTTCTGCAAATTTTAGTTAGTATGCATATAATTTGTACTAATATCCCGGGTAGGTTTTAGTCCTTGTGATTGTACTATTAGAATGATAGCTGCGGATCTGCTAGACCTTGGGCTACATATCATGGGTAACAATTCTCCTTGCCACAAAATCCACCTACCCATTCCAGATGGGGTGTGAAGTGACCTTCAGATTGGGATACCTTATACCATCTCAGATGATCAGCTTCTGCCAGATATTTTCAGTTGAGAACCACTTTACAAAAATGCTTTCTAGAAACCTAGTTTTTAATTTTTATTATCTAACTAACAGAATATAATGACATTTTTTCTTGTTAATGTACCTTTCTGCATTGACCTTTTCTGATGCCTCCAAGTGTTTTAAGAACAAGGAGAAATTCAACTTTAGTGGCATTCCTTGTTGCCTATAATTTACAATATATTCTAGCACAATTGAGACAATGAGATCCATGAGATATAAGATCATGTTGTTTAACTAGGATCACAGGGACCTAGCAAGGGAAGCTGTAAGAAAATCGCTTGTGCTGCTTAAGAATGGGCAAAATGGAAGTGTTCCACTCCTTCCCCTTCCAAAGGAAGCGCATAAAGTCCTAGTCGCTGGTACTCATGCCGATAATTTGGGTTTTCAATGTGGTGGGTGGACAATCCAATGGCAAGGATTCAGTGGCAATGATGACACGAAGGGTAAGTCACTCTCAGACATGCTGCATGCATGGAAGGTTTGTTTGCTGAAACTTACTAGGTTCTAGGCCCTGGATGTACTAATTTACTAATTGATATTTATATGTGAGAGAAATAGTAAAAGAGCATTAATTTGAATTTTTTCAAATTACATATCATGCAGCAATGCTGGTATATATGCTCATAAACTTTGCTGCATTGTAGATACTTTCAAATGAATAATAGTATACATGCATTCATGTCAAATGAACAGAAGCTGTGCTTACTTCCTTAGTTGCTATAATGTTATTGGAGTTACTTAACCCAGATAACCTTCCGCTAAACATCTTGGCATTTTATGTTCCACTTTAGTAAACTGCACCTTCAATCTAAAACAAGTGACGTTCCTTTCCATGAACAGGAACAACTATTCTTAGTGCCATAAAATCGGAAGTTGATTCGAGCACAGAAATTGTCCATCGTGAGAACCCTGATAGTGAATTTGTTAAGTCCAACAACTTTGAATATGCCATTGTTGTTGTTGGCGAGGCACCGTATGCTGAGACTGCTGGAGACAGCACAACACTTACAATGGTGGATCCTGGCCCAAATATCATAAAAAATATCTGTGAGAATATTAAGTGCCTGGTTGTCATCGTTTCTGGCAGACCTCTCGTGATTGAACCATATATGTCCTCTATAGATGCATTAGTGGCAGCATGGTTACCAGGCACTGAGGGCCAAGGTGTGACAGATGTCCTTTTTGGTAACTATGGATTCAGTGGTAAGCTTCCGAGGACATGGTTCAAATCTGTAGATCAACTCCCAATGAATGTCGGGGATCCTCACTATGATCCTCTTTTTCCTTTTGGTTTTGGACTCACAACTGAATCTGTCAAGGACCTCGTAGCAAGGTAATTTCGTGAAAATTATTAAATTTTGTTGTGTTGATTAATATATGCTGTCTCTCCATGGTGATTTAGTTGTTTCTCCCCCTATTTTCCTGTGACTTACTCCATATTATGGAAAGCTTCGTGTTCAGAAAATTCAGAAAAGAAACTAAGATGTATTGCACTCTTTAGTCATTGACCTGACCAATTGGATTGTTATTTCCATCACTTTTATTAGAGGATAAGAGGATTGTTTAGTGCAAGAAGAATATTAGAAGCATGTTGTAACTTGTTCTCTCAGATGTCTTTGATCAAATGACAATCTTCTTCCAACAACAAGACTTTCTTGAGTTACACTCACAAAGCTATCAATCTTATCTTCAGGTCAACCTCAGCTGGTGTTGGTGTAAGGGCATGTATATTTACCATTATGATTACTGTGATCATCAGCTTATTTTTAACAGGTATGGTTTTGACTTGGGCCACCTGAAGCTGATTGTTTGATTTGAGTGATAGGGTAGTTCTGTGTTTAATTCAGCATAGAATAGTTTTATGATTATGTGTTTTTCACTTTGGTAGGTTAAGCACAATTTATGGGAGCTGATTGAAGCAGGGCTGCCAGAGATCTAACTTCAAATACTTCCCAGCCCGGTCATGTCTTTTTTGTCTAATTCTTTGTATTAGGATCAATCTATTGTTCAGGAACAAGTAATTTGAGCTCAATTTTTTTTTAATCATAATGCCTCCGTAACCAGACTTTCCCCAGAAAAATTAGAGACTTGGCTATCAGAAGTTCAAGTTTAAAAGGTTTATGATCATTTACCTACTACTAATCTAAGAAAGTGACACGAATAATGATCTAATAATAAAATTTGAGGTGTTGATATAGGCTCAATAACCGAACCAGACATAACCGCTGTTTGGTGGTTAGGTCAGTTCGGGTAGGTGATTAACCGCTATCTATGTTAGCAATTAATTGTCCACTTCTAAGATGGTAATGTTGGATCTCCCAGTGGCAACTCTTAAGGAATTATGGTGTTTTGCATTCTCCTTGCAGCCTTACTTGCCTAAGAAAGAAAAAGATGAATCAGAGACAACAAAAGTTGGAAGAAAGAAAATTCAAATTAGAATTACAAAAGCAAATACAATCCCAACCATAGGCCCTATTTGAAATATAAAAGCCAACACTACAACAGAAGGAATGCCCACAAATATACCAGATCAGTCTGATTAGATGAGGTTGGGAATATGATAAATTCATTTGGTCATTGGCAACAATGTAGGAAAATGTGTCGCAAAAATAAATCTAAAATATAATGGTATGCCATAAAGAATCCTAAACAAACAAGAACTTATCCCCTAACTGAAAAACTTACCATATAGAAGAAACTAAAGTTTGCAGCTATGGATCAAGAAAAATACAAGACAGGAACACCATGAGTTCAAATATATAGACAGGAAATGGCATTCTGTAAAGTGGTAACCAGAAATTAGCATATTCAATGTTTAATACATCCATGATTCATCCATAACATGGTTTTCAAGATTCAAATCAATTACCTCTATCAAATGAGTTATTCCAAAAACACTCATGAATCTGAACTGCGCATTCCAAGCTGTTTGCGTCTGCGATACAAGTCAATCAAAGAATGTAATTGTACCACTGCCATCTGAAAGATCAGAGAATCAAGTAAATTTAAAGATGAATACCTTGCAAAATTAAAGAATCAAGCCAGAATAACCAGGCCAGGAGTAGTAGCAAGCTTCAATACACAAAGTGTAATACACTAAATGGTTTACACAGTAGAATTAGAATTAATATCTTGCAAGCGTCAACAGTAATAGACAAAGTTCAATACACTGAAGGGCAACAAATAGTGACACAATCCACATTCCACAAGTGAGTTTTTCTAATTATGCAAATAAATCATTATTTTGATTTTATCATAATGATTACTTATTTGTTTCAATTATTGTATTTTTTTCTTTAGGTGAGGAGGAAGCTAGGAAGGGGAAGATGTTTTCATATTATCATACATAATTATTGTAATTTTCGACTTGGGACTACTTGTAATTGGATAATGCAATATGGAGCAGGAAATGGAAGCCTTTTTTTTTTTGTTAATGTAAAGGGGAATCCTTTTTTATGTTAAAGCAGAGGAACTTTAAATTTCTTTTCTTTATGTATTGAACTTGGTAAACCATCTTATGTAGATAAATGATTCCCCATTTCAATTTGAGTTTGATTTGTTTGATTTGTCAATTCTAGTTCAACAATTAACAATAACACATAATAACACAAAAAAATAACCATGTTGGCTATTTTATTCAAATTCTATAATTTAAAGTTTTCAATCCTAAATGGCTAAATACATAAGAGAGAAATTTACTTAATTCAATATATTTGATTTCATCCATTTGGCCACAAAGATCAATAACTTTACTAGGTGATCTCAACCAATTTTGTGCACAAATCAAAGCCTGCACAGTAGTAGGGTTAAGTGAGCTACGAAATGGGTCAAGAATTCAACCCCCCATGCTTAAAGCAGACTCATATGACACTGTAGAGATTGGTATGGTCAAGATATCTCTAGCCATGCAAGATAGAACATGATACTTCGACATCTTTCCCTTTCACCACTTAATGTTTCACTCAATGCGATGGAGACCTAGAGTCACCCTGATAAAGAGGAGGAATAGGACATTGCAGCTTGTAGGTTTAAAACAACTCTTGCATTAACTTTTCAACTTTTTGAAAAACTTCTTTCCCACCCTCCTTGCCATAGATAATAGGTAAGCAGAATTCCAAATATTGTAACTTAAATCGAGGATCAAGGATGGCAGCCACAAATAAAAGGTAATTTATATTATTACCAGCATCCTAATATTTATCAAACTTGGCTTTCATGCTTTCTGCCATACTTCTCAAAATCACATTATCAGTAAACATCCAATCCTTTAAACTATTTGAAATGTTAATCAACGTTTGAAAGAATTAATTTGAAGTGATATGCAAAGAACCAGAAAATGAAAGAGTTGCAAAAACTGAGTAAAAATCCTAGCCCTCACCCAATCTTCATCATTGGGACGCCCCTCATTAGCAATAAAATAATTACATTAATTCTCATCATCATCTTCCAATTGTGCAAAAGCCTTTTCAAACTTTTCAACTGCATCCAACATAGAATAAGTTGAGTTCCACCAGGTCGGCATATACAGGCAAATCCCTTTTTAACTAGCTATTTTTACCTCATCTGCCATTCTTCTAAAAATATCCACTCTTTGAAGGGATGATTTAACATATGTACAAGTAACCCTAATTTCTTTTATAGATCGATCTATTTCTTTTAGTCCATCAGTCATAATAAGATTGAATATATGTGCACAACACCTTAAATGCATGTATTTCCCTTTTAACAAAGTGTTATCCCAATATAATGCAACAGCATAAGGAAGCCCCTAGTTAAGACGTGTGTCGAGACTAGCAAGCCCTGCGGAGAAGTCTCACATTGTCCAAATAGGGCCTGGTTAGAATAGATATAAGGGTCAAGTAAACCTTGTACTCATGAGCTAGCTTTTAGGGGTAAATTAGGGCCGTGACTATCGTTTACCCTAATCCATTATACATCAATTAGTATCCAAGCCGGGGTATGGTCCCCTTCTCCTAAGGGAGGGAGAATGATGTAAGAGCTCGAGAAAGTCCCTAGTTAAAATGTTTATCGCAACTGGTAAGCCCTGCGGAGAAATCCCACATTGTCCAAATAAAGCCTGATTATAATGGATATAAGGGTCAAGTAAACCTTGCACTCATGAGTTAACTTTTAGGAGTAAGTTAGACTCGCGAATATCATTTACTCTAATCCATTCTACATCAATTGGTAAGCCCATTTTCCCAAGGGAGAGTGAATGATGTAGAAGCATAAGGAAGCCTCTGGTTAAAACGTTTGTCATGACTGGTAAGCCCTGCGAAGAAGTCCCAGATCGTCCAAAGAAGACCTGATTATAATGGATATAAGGGCTAGATAAACCTTACACTCATGAACTAGCTTTTAGGAGTAGTTAGACCTGCGACTATCGTTTACCATAATATGTTCTACATCACAATCATTAACTCTCCTTATCAAATAAGAAAGTGCAATATTGTTTGAGTTAGCATTATCAATTGTGATAGTGCCAATATATATAATACCTCAATCTTTGATGCATATCTCTAATTGCTTCCCTATTGTGTCACACCTATGGTCATCAACAAGAGAAAAAGCCAAAATTTTCTTATGCAACTCCTAATGAATATCTATGCAATGGGCTGTCAAACACATATAATTCATATTTTGAATAGATGTCCATGTATTTGTGGTAATTTAGACCCTCGGATATGCAGTTGATAAGGTGGTTTTAAACTTCTCTTTCTCACTTAAAAATAAGGACATGACATCCTTAGCTACAACGGTGTGGGAAGGAATTTGAACTTGAGGTTGAGCAATTGCCATAAACTCCCTAAATCCCTCATTCTCAACAAACTTAAAGGATAACTCATCTTTGATAATCATTTTACACACAACAGCCTTAATAGCCTCTTGATTGAACTCTACAATTCCTAGTTCTACCTTTTCATCACCTTCACCCTCAAGTTTTCTAAAAGCACTAAGAGTTTTCTACTTCTTATTCTTCCTATGTGGATTTTTTAGACACCCTTCTAAATGATATTTTAAGGTTGAAGTATAATGGGTCTTACTATTGCATGCATATGATTTACCACAATAATTACAGGAAGCCCTCACAACTTCAATATTCTTAGTAAAATGCTCCCAACCAAAAAAATTAAGTCTACTTGGTTTTCTTTTCAATCTTACCCCATGAGCAGCTTCCTCGTGTTCAAGGCCAAGCCTAGGTTACTCATTAACTTCACTCACTTCAGTCCTAGCCTTCACAGCTGGTGTATAATCATCTTGAGTAGAACTGGTCAATGGAGGAGTTGGAGCACTCTTTATTCCACTTTAAGTGAAAGTAGTAACCATCTTTAATGTCTACACATCATACATGAAGTATAAATTAGCAATGATAATTTGACATACGAACGACCAGCTTATTGAATTCAAATAAAGCAATCTCAATAATTTATGAATACAATTTATGTAAATATATAGCATTATTGTTATTGACCAAAAGGAAGAACTTGTAATTAGTCTTCTGGCTGTGTGCTTATGATGTCCTCAATCTAGTGAAGGAAGAACTTGTAAGTGGTATTTTGGTTGTGTGCTTAAGATATCCTTAATCTGGTTTCTATGCCATGAACAAGCAACCATCAAGGGGTCCATCTTCAAAACAAAAAACACATAAGTAAGCCAACACCTTTGAACCCATAAAAGATAAACAAGTTCTTGAAACAACATAATTTCAGGTTGCCTCAATAATCATTAAGATGGAACAAAGCAATATAGACATTACCATTATGACAAGGTAAATTAATTGTTAAACTAGCTTGATAGCAGAGAACCAAGAATTCTTGAAAAGGTGGCCAGGAGACACTAGCAAAATTCTCATACCCAAATAATATAGATATAAATCATAGCACAATTCCTATGCAAGGATGATGATTTCCTTCTAACTTCTAATATGACAAATGAATATATTACCAACCTTTTGGAAGCTAAATATATTATTAGCCTTTTGATTTAGTAGGATGAAGAAAGTCAGAAAGATATATACTTTCCTAGAAGATAGACAGACAAACAGACAGTTACTTCATGTGAGTTGTTTGCATTCATGTCAATAAATTTCTTCACTGTTTTCTAGTTTCTATTTTGTTTGCATTTTGAAAACACAATAATCTTCAAACCTTTTGGTTCTTCCTTCTTAAATTAAACGAAAACAAGAGAACGGTGATTAATGATCCAAACTTACAAAAGCTGAAAAACATATGAAAATTTGTTTTGATTGATTTAGTAGGATGGAGAAAGATATACACAATGATTATCAATAAACTTAAGTATAAACAAGAATAATGTCTACAAACAAACAAAGCCTCCTGTTGAGAGTCGAGACAAGAATAGGCTTTCTTCTTCCACAACAAAAGGAAATGAAAGATTAAAGAACAATTTTATTTATAAATTGTATGTAAATTATAAAAAGCATCAATCCATGATCTCTTATTCTCTCCAACACTTCTTAACGTTCACATACAGATTAAAGAGGAAAACAAAGAAAATCAGAACTGAAGAACCCTAAATTTCATTTTCCTAACCTAAAGATTTAAATGGATTTAATTGACCAAATCAATGGCTGAAAAAGGTTGATGGTGACTGGCTAGTAGTAACTATGGCAGTGGCTGGAAGCAACAATTGGCGATGCTGTCACACTTCAGTAATTTAGTAAATGATACATTTGTAAACTGTAATTGACTAATTGTAATTTAATAATTTAGTATTGTAATTTGTAAATGTTTAATTTCTAAATGTAAAATGAGTAAATGAAAATCCGTAGACTATAATTCTAAATTTTGTAAATGTAAATTATGTTTATGTAATGATTGTAAAATATAAAATATTAAAATTATTATATATATATATATATTATAATATTAAAATTAATAAAAAATATATATTGGTTAGTTTGGTTAACCCGTCTATTTAAAAATCCAAACCGCCTACGAACCATCCTTTATATACAATGTTTAGTTTTTTGGCTGAATTGAACCATTTTTGCATGGTTTGGTTAGAGAAGTCCTTGGTTCGGTTCGGGTTAGGCGATTAAAACTGGGTTGCACGCCCCTAGTTCAGACACATCATGCCCTTGCTCATACTCGTCTTTTGATTTATCAATAGTTTCAAAGCGTCAAAAAATATCTATATCAACATTCATTCTTCTGATATAGTTGTGAAGAGAAAATTGTGTTTAGATCTTATAGTTTGTTATTATGTTCAATATCTTCCATCTAACTTTACAAACTCCAAATATTCTATTAATAACACACCTTAAACTTGAGTGATGGATGTTAAACTTGTCATTAAGAGATCTAAATCCTAGAAGACACTACCTGAACATAGGTATATGATACCTTATGTTTCTGTATAGTCCTTGGAATCCTTTCACTATAGCATATCTTGAATCCACAAAGTAGTATTTGCTTGTAATAAAATACAATATAATATTAGAAACACATTTACACTTCTTCATATAAAATACCATAACAAAACACAAAAGTTATAACCTTCAAGTGGCTGAGGAAAATTTTCCTCTGAATCCCATATAGTACTCAATAAAATTCTTGTGTCATGTGCTGAACCATCCCACCCTACTTTTGCATAAGTAAAACACATATTAAAATCACAAATTGCAAAAATATTAGTGGTTATGGTTCCCTTTTTTCCAGTGAAAGATATCTCCTTCTTAGGAAGGGGAATAACGTTGATATGTGTCCCATCAATTGCTCCTATGCAAACCTTAAAGAAATGCCAATATTTTTCATAATGCATAAGATAACTAAGAGCATTTGTAAAGAGTAGATTAACAGATTTTATAATCTGTCCTTTTAATCTCTCAATAGATTATAATGCACTGTGGAACTATCTTGATATCGTATCACTGGATCTTTGAAATATCTAACAAGAATCTGTAGAACTTGTCCCAGGACCAAGTATGTACAAGAGCATAGCTATAGCTTCATCTAATCCAACTCTGAATGTTGGTCACAATTCATAATTATGGGTTAAGTCCATAACAAGACTCCTAAACACATTCTTCCTTATTCGAAACTGTTTAAAAAACCGATGTCCATTTCTATGCTTCAACTCTAAAACATATTTATGGCTTATAAGGATTGATGTTTTTTTTAGAGTCTTATGTAGATATTTTGCATGGTAACTTGCTACCAAACCACCAGTTAATCTGGCAGCTTTCAAACAACATTTCATTCTTTCATTTCTATGACGATAAAGATATTCAACAAATTCAGTTTCTAGGTCTGGATAATCGTACATCTTGTGCAAATAAACATAAATCCTGTCAATAACCAATTAGGGAGATGAAAACATAACAAATGCATTTTATTAATCCTCAAATGAAAATCATGTTCAATATAAAAATATCTAGTACATTACATAAGAAAAACAAGATAAGGAAGTAATCATCGAAACCTAAAAATATCCAGTACATTACATAAGAAAATCAACATGACAAAGCAATCCTCGAAGACTAATACATCGATATCACTTATAGTTTCTCACATCGTCCATTGAAAATGTGTTCAACCATGGAATAATCACGTTAATATTAAAGGATTCCATGAATGTAACAAACATCTCTCTATTGATTATGTCTCGCATGATGCGAATGGTGAATATGTATATAGGGCCGTTTTGTTCTATCCCCAAAACAGTATCCAGCAAATTAATACACTTAGCCATACTGTAAGGATCATCTACTCTTGGTGGAAGAGGTGCAATTGATTATTCATTGATGTTATCAACAAGTCGATTAAGGAAATTTTGTATTCCCTGGGCTACCCCAACCCTTTTATCTGATTGCCTCCCTCTCTTCCTCTGCATATTGTTCGAGACATCGAGTGTCTGATTAATGTCATCCGAGGGATGTTGATCATCATCCGTATGACCCTCTGCAACATGAGATATTGCATCATCACTAACATTTTGGTCATTTTGTTCCTCATGTGATACAAGATTCCTGGGAGGTTTATAAACATAATAATCAGTTGTAACCACATCCTTGAAGCATTGTTCCATCAAATCAAGGAATTTTGGACTTTCATCCCTCCAATTCAAATATTTAGGATTCTCCTATAAATTAAATGAAGAAAGAATTGTAAATAATTTGTAAATAATTAACATATGAGATATGTATTGATTGAGTTATTTATAAATACATATTTTATCCTTTGCGGCCCACCATTCTAGAGATGCAATGACAATTTGTTTAACTGGATCCCATCCAAGACCTGTCTCTTTCTTAACTAGCCTTGCCCACATGTCGAATTCTTGTTTCAAATCATCTCATCTATTTTTCATTTGTTTCTTTTCTTATTTGTATCCCCGTCTCCTTATTAAAGTTGTCAACTATAATATTCCACCATTGTAAAATATGTGTGAGGCTTATTACCAGTTTCAATCTCCTCAACACATACTTTCAAGAACACCTTAGTGTTTGTATCATTCCATTTTGCTATTGTAGTAAAGGATGATCCTTCACCTACATTAGCTATCTTGCTAGGTAGCTTCGATACCATTGTAGTAATGTATGAAGCAATCAAATGCAACATTTCTACATGGGATACAATACAATACAATACAAATAAGTACTTCATTTGGATAACAAAAATATTTTTAACATATTTCAAATTATACAACATTTTAAGCTGCTACATCAAAGAATACCCATCAAAGAATTTGAGCTTAGATGAGTAAAATCCAATATACCATGTATATGTAAAATATTAGTGTACCAAAAGCATTCACGATATCATCCAGTGTTTAAGTATATCAAACGACACTAGACATCTAAAATATTAATATATGAAACACTGTCACAACGTGACGGCCGGTGAAAAGCCATCATTTTATGACTTTAGGCGCGTAAGGGAAAACGTAGAGAAAAATGAGAGTCACCACCAATTAATTAGAAGGATAATTGGTATCCTAAAAAAAGAAAGGAAAACTGGCCCTTAGAACTAAAAGAAGGGTTCGAGAGTCTAATTAAGCGTAGGGAAGATATTAGACACCCTACAACGTCCATCCCTAAGGATGGTTACCCTAAATTGTTTGTGCTTTAAAAATTTTAATTTATTCAAATTGCCTCTTTTATTAATAAAAAAATATTTGACAAAGATAGAGAAATAAATAACTAGACCTGTCTTACCAAGTAAGTGGCTACGTACCCCGAAAGGGATCAAGGTCAGCGTAGTTCAAAATATTTGAATAAGTTGATTAAGTGAGATGTATGATCTTTAACCTAAGAAAATTAAGACATTAGGGAAATATAAAATTTCACTTAAAGCCTGGAAAATGAATCATGACATTGGAGAGAACGTGCCTCCACTAAATGCCTGTGAAAATTGAAACTTTAGAAAAATGAGATTTCACTAAAAGTTCATGAAAAGGAATAATTGGGACTTCGGGAAAATAAGATTCCACTGAAAGCCCAAGAAACTTGGGACTTTGAAAAAGTAAAATTATATTGAAAGTTTAGAAAAAGAAGAAAAAAATGGGCCCTGGGGAAGATGAACTTACACTGAAAGCTCGTGAGATTTTAGGACATTGGGGAGTTTGTAATTCTACTTGATGCTATGAATATTAGGCCTTTTCTTTTTAATCTTAATGGGGCTTTGAAACCCATTTTAAAAAACTTAATTTAGAGAGGCCCTTGAAGCCCATTTTTGAAATCATCCTGGAGGGATTTTCCAAGTTCATTTTAACCCTGTAGAGAGGAACCATGGACTTTGGGCCCACCACTTATTGGATTAACTATAA
>JASKGM010029598.1:0-26146 GCA_034509205.1 Ceratonia siliqua | reverse complement strand
AAAAATACATAAGATAAAAAATAGTTAATTAATTTTAAAAAGTAAAAAAAATTTAAAAAAACATAAAAAATAAAAAAAGTAAAAAAATAAAAAAGAGGGTGGGGTGGTAGGATAATATTTCTCCATATATAAATATGTTTTAACATAAATAATTTAAGATAATATAAATTCATTATTATATTAAATGAAAAAAGATAAAAATTATTATTAAAAATAAAGCTATTTGTTATTTGATACTTCCGGAGATGTATTTCAGATTGGTTTTTTTAATACTATTATAAAATATTATTCTAAAATATTTTAAAACACAAATGTAAAAGATAAATATTATACGGTACTATTTTAGAACAAACACAAAATATTATTTCAAAAATAAAAAATAAAAATAAATTAAACTTTTATATAATAAAATTTTTAAATATATAATATATAATAAAAAACTCTCCACAAAGAAAATGAAATTTTCACATATAAGTATTGTCATGGACACAGACATCCCAAAACATAAGAGTATGGATAAACACAAATAACTTAGGAGGTAAAAGTTGAGATATTTAATAATTGAAGGATACTACCTTACCGCCCCATTTGGGGCTGTAAGGTAAAATGTATTGTGCTGTTTTTTTATTTTTTTTATTTTTTAATATTTATTATTTATGTCATATAATTTTTAAAAAATTTTTTAAATTTTTTGAAATTATTGATATTTTATTTACTATTTATTCATAATTTTTCTAATATTATTCACTTAGAGGTGAAAAAAATTAAAAAATGTTAAGAAATCTTTAAAAAATTATATAATATAAAAAATAATTAATTAATTTAAAAAAACTAATTCAAAAAAATAGAAAAAACAATTTATCGCTACTATTTTATGGTGATAGGCTAACCTTCTCTTTAATAATTAAGTATATTGTATGTTAATGTTTTGAAAAGTACTCTCCTACGGCAAACATTAATCCGCGTTATGGGAATTATTTTTATGTCATATATATTATATATATTTTTAAAATATTTTTAATATTTTTAAAAAATTTTAAATTATAAATAAATAGTACAAAAAATATAAAAAATTTTTTTTAAAAATATGTCACATAAAAATTAATTAATTAATATTAAAAAAAATTATGGCAATAAGTTAGCCACACCTTAATATTTGATGTGTCGTACTTTTTTGTTACGTGTTAATTTTTTATTGCTCTATGTACGCCCAACTTTAAGGATGGACACATAAAATTCACTTAATATAAAATTGTAAAAATTTTAATTTATTTTCTCTACTTTTAATTTTAATTTTAATTTTATTAATTTTATCCTTTTAGCTTCATTAAAATTTTAATTTTATTTATTTATTTAACCTTAATTAAGTTTATAATAACATATCAGTTAATTTTGATGGCATAACCAAATTATCTTTTACTTCAAAAACACATGTATTTTACACATCACCAAAAATAATTTCTACAATTTTTCTTCTAATATCATTTATGCGGACAACAGCGTCTCCTTCTCCTTCTCCTTTATTTATTCCGGTGTTTTCTCTTCTACGCAAGTCTCTGTGTACGCCGGGACACCCTGGATAATGACTCAAGCTTATGGACAAAATTAAAGTCTCTGTGCCCTACGCATAATTGGATCATGACTCAAGCTTATGGAAAATATATGTAAAAATTTCTCATTTGTACAATTATTCATTTTAAGACTCAGCCAATAGTTGATTTCCCTTGTTGTAATTTGTAATACACTACTAATAAAAACTTTTGCAGTGGCCCAATATACTTTCAAATCAGATTTAACAAAAATATAATCATTTCCCTTCACATATGGTTCTAATTACTGAAAAATTATCCCTTGCCCCCCTCTGGATCCGTCACTGTTCTTTTTCCCACCACACCCTGGATAACGCTGGAATAAATGAAGAAGGAGAAGCACGACGGGATAAATAAAATTTAAAAAACAAATAATATAAAAATTATTTTTGGTGATACGTGAATATTAAGATTGATGTATTGTTGGTGTAAAAAATAGTTCGTTAAAATTAACGAACACACATGTTACAGAGTTAACTAAGATTAAGTGTAGGGATTAAATTAAAATTTTAATAAAATTAAGAGGATAAAATTATTTAAATTAAAATTAAGATAATCAAATTAAAACCTTTAATACATTAAGAAGTCATAAAAAAAATGTACCTAACTTTTGGTAATCCCGTCCTCCAAGTAAACTTTCCACATATCCCTGTCACTAATTCTCCAATAAAGACTGGCAAGCTACTATACCAAAAACAGTAACCAAAAGAACGTGGGTGGGCTACCGTGTTTTCACACACAGGCCAATTAATAATCCAAACATCTCAAATTAATAAGGAGAATTTTATGTGTGTATCAGTATCACATGAGATAGCAGGGGTGGTCTCGTAGGGCCCAGGACAGCTATCTCAATGTAATACTGTTATCACGTAGCATAGCATCGTCATTAATAAACATAAAAGTTTGAAAATTGTATTCTTGTTGACTTCATTTTTATTTTGGCTCGATCAACTTATTCTGCAAACTATTCCTTCTATTTAAAAGTATTTGACGTTTAACTAATAGTATAAAAATTAAAAATATTATTAAATAATTTTATTACAATAAAAAATAATTATATTAAATTAAATTATTTTTATTAAAATTAATTTAAAATTTTATTATTATATTAAAAATAATAATAATAAAATAAAATAAAATTAATACTTCATTAATTAATGTAAATTGAAATATCATTTAAAATAAATTAAAATTTCTAAAATAAATATCATTTAGGCATATCTTTCTTCAGATGTTTCCTTTCAATTTTATCTCATTTTATATTGCTGTGTACAGATAGCTTCGAAGCCTATCTCTCTTTCTTCCTTGCATTGCATTATTCTATATTTTATTGCTTTTCCTTAAACAAGTTCTCCTTGTATATATATACTGTGCTACACATCAGTTTGCAAAGATTTACAATTCTCTCGCAAATCTCATCTTTTACTACACTCTATCATCATCCAACAGAAACCATGGCGGCGGTGGCTACTGAGCTTCAATCCATGAAACCACACATTGCCGTTCTGGCAAGCCCTGGCATGGGCCACATCATACCTGTCTTCGAGTTCGCAAAGCGCCTAGTTATTTGCCATGGCTGTCATGTGAGCTTCCTCAATATTACTACTGAAGCTTCCCCCGCCCAAACTCAGCTTCTCCACTCCTCCAACCTTCCTTTTGGCCTTCACGTTGTCGATCTCCCGGCCGTTAATCTCTCCTCCATCGTCGCCGACGACACTCCCGTGCTCACCCACTTCTCTCTCAACGTGCAACAAAGTTTGCTCTCTCTAAAATCCATACTCTTAAAACTTCACAAGCTCCAAGCTCTTGTCATTGATTTGTTCTGCACCCAAGCTTTTGATATCTGCAAGGAACTTTCCATCCCTACCTTCACGTTCTTTACCGCTTCCACTCACTTGCTTGCCTTCTCCTTGTTTCTTCCTCAGCTTGACCCCGACGTCGCCGGTGAGTTCGTCGACCTTCTGGAACCGGTACAGGTTCCGGGTTGCTCCTCAATCCGAACCCAAGACCTGATACTTCAGGTCACGGATCGTAAGAGCGACGACTACAGATGGTATTTATATCACCTTAGCCGGATACCCATGGCTGCTGGGATTTTCCTGAACACGTGGGAGGATCTTGAACCAGTGCCAGTTCGAGCTATCAGAGAGCAATCATTCTACCAGAAGATACCCACTCCACCAGTTTACCCAATCGGACCGGTGATCAAGGAAACCGAACCGTTAACAGAAACCGGAGCCGAGTGTTTGGCTTGGCTTGAGAAACAACCAGTGAACTCGGTTCTCTTTGTTGCACTCGGTAGTGGGGGAACTTTGTCTGCGGAGCAGCAAACTGAGTTAGCGTGGGGTCTCGAGTTGTGCCGGCAACGGTTCATATGGGTGGTGCGAACCCCATCCGACTCCGATTCATGTGCTACCTTTTTCAATGTGGCTGGCGATTTGACCGACCCTAGATCGTATTTACCTAAAGGGTTTATAGAGAGGACCCGAGGAGTGGGGTTAGTGGTGCCGTCGTGGGCCCCACAGCTGCTGGTGCTCCGACACAAGTCGACGGCAGCGTTTGTGTCTCACTGTGGGTGGAACTCGGTGTTGGAGAGCGTGGCTCACGGCGTGCCGATGATAGCATGGCCACTTTACGCTAAGCAAAAGATGAATGCTACGACGCTGGCGAAGGAAGTAGGGGTGGCGGTGAAAGCGGGAGAGAGATCCGAGAGGGGAGTGATTGGGAGGGATGGGATAGAGAGGGTAGTGAGGATGACGATGGAAGGTGAAGAAGGGAAGGCGATGAGACGCAGGGCAAGAGAACTTAAAGAAAGTGCGTCGAAAGCACTGAGCTTTGGCGGGTCGTCTTATGAGTCACTGGCTGAAGTAGCTAACCAGTGGAAGGCTGAGTTAAAAAATTGATAATTTTTAGGTAAAATCAGTTTACAAAAGAATATATATTGTTACACGTCCAAAGGCTTTCCCTTGGAAACCCTTCTCTCCTGTTGTAACAATGTCTTTATCCTATTGTAACAATGTCTTTGTTTGTACTTTTTTAATAATTTATTATTATTATTATTATTAAGCTTAGTTAACTATTTTATTCTTTTAGTTTTATTGAATTTAACTATTTTATTCTTTTAGCTTTATTGAATTTTTATTTTTTACTTTTTTGTAACTAATTTTTTTTTAATTTTATTTTCAATTAGTTCTTATCGATATTTATTGTCATAATTTCGTTAAGTGTACCTAAATTAATAAAATCATAAGTATTTGATGTGTATCTAGCCTTATGACCATGTGCGAGCCGGGGGTGGGCAATAGGGTCATTGTATTAGTTAATGTTAACTAGACTTTGGGAGTAGTTAATCAATTAAAGCACCACTCACTACAAAAAAAAAAATTTTCTAACGGCCAACATTTGAGAAAAAATCAGTCAGAAAAATTGTTTCTGACGGATTTTCTAACTGATTTTGAGCTGTCAATATTTGTGCGTGCAACAGACGAACATTCTAACGGATTTACGTAGTCAGAAATTTTCTGATGGACGTGACCGTTAGAAAGGCACACAGAGGGGGCCATCAGAAATTCTGACAGCATGTAGCTGTCAAAAAATGCAGTCAGAATATTATGACAGAATTGTCATTAGAATAGCCGTCAGAACATAAAAAAATGAGATTTTTTTTTTGTCAATTTCTGGTGGCTTGAAGCCGTCATAAATGAAAGAAAAATTTTAATTTATAATTAGTAATTATTTTTTATTTTATTAAATTTTTATATTTATTTAAATTTAGTTTTTATTAATTTATAATTTATATAAATTTATTAAATTTAAATTTAAATTTTTTTTAATTTATACTATTTAATTTTAATTAACTTATAATTTAAATATACAATATAAACAAATTAAGTAGACATAATCAATATCAATATTATGAAGCTAATCAAAACAAAGTATATAGATTCGTAATCAATAATCATCTTCAACTTCATTCTCATCATCAGTGCGATCAGCGATAAGGGACAAGGGAGGGGCAGAGGCAAGGGCAGGGGCAGGGGTAGGGACAGAATGTGCAATACTACTTATTAGCTGCTTGAGCATCTGCAGTTCCTGTCCCATCTGGTTCTGCTTCTACTGGCTCTGTTTGAATTCCTGTTCTAACCGAGTCTGCTTTAGCTAGAATCACTCTTCGAGATCCTTCACCATATTAAATATTTTGGATCCTGGTTGGCTTGTGGTGTGTGGCTTGATTTAGCCATGTGCACCACATTGGTTTGAGAAACCAGCCCATAAATCAGCCCCTTCTTCTTACCACCGACAACCTTTATCCATAAATGGTTGTTATCGATGAGAGAACTTATTGACTCCTGAATATTGACTTTGAGATTCTCAAAAAATTTCTACATAAGTTAAACCAAAATTAGGGACAAGTAATTTGAAACACAATTAAAGAGAAATTAACCTATAATATTAAAGTTTAATGAAATTTAAATTAACTTACATAAGTACTCTTAGCATATGAATTCACCTAGCCCTTGGAGTCATTATACTGCATATGAAGAAAGATCTCAACAGCGTCAAACTCCCTCCCCAACTCCTTTGACTACAAACAAGGGATTAAAGTATTAGAATAATGAAAAAGTACTTAATAAACTTAATTAAATTTGTAAGTTAATAAAAACTTACAAGCTTCCTCGTATGGTCGAATACAGACATGGATCCACCTCGATGGGTAGCGGCGCCCTTATCCATCAACCAGTTCTTCTTGTTTCTTTCTGATTTAGTCTTGAATTCTTCTTTATCCCAAATAGCCCAAAGTTGCTCCTTGATATCTTTGCCCAACCAGTTGCCACTTGTCTTCCCTTCCTGAATTGCACCAAAACATGATCGTATATTGTTAGAGTACTTATTCTCCCATATCTTACGAATTCGAGCATTATACTCTGGTCTCCAAGTACACTTTGTCTGCATTAGAAACAATACAGTTAAAGTTAATAATAATTAAAATTAAGTAAATCGAATAAGAACTATGAAGTTCGTTTAATACCTTAAACTGGTTCCACCATTGCTCCTTCACATCTTCGGAAACTGAGGTGAAGTTTGGCCAAGCCCCTAAGAAATGTAATTTGTAAATTCTTGAAATATAGTTCACGGCTGATAAGTGGGGGACAAAGCTGCAAAGAAAAAATTAACTTTGTTATAGGGTCGAGTATTAGAATTATTAGACAAACAATATTTACCGATGATTAATAGTGTACTTACCTAGTGTTGCCAATTGACTTTATACACAAGCGACCATTAGCAGATCTACTGCCAACCTCAACATTAAAATTTGTGGTTAATGGACTCGTTTGGCCAATGGAGGACCCCATAGCACCAAAGGTTGCTATTTCTGGTGTTGCTGTAGCTGCAGTAGGTGTGTCAGATTCGATTTCGAGATGTAGTGAATCTAGCTTCGATGTAGAAGGTGTAGCAACAGCTTTCCCCTTGCGCTTCTTGCTTGAGGGCCTAAATTCATATCCATCACCCGCCATTAACTAATATAGAAAGAAGATTGAGTCAACTAAGAAATAAGAGAAAAAGCAATCAAGATAATTTTGGTTTTTAATTATAGTTCATTGATCCAACATCTAAGTAATAGAGGAACAATTTTATTTTCTAGTTTCATATAGCTCTTCAAGATTGTTTCTTTATGAGCTTGTTATGTAACTATTCTGTTTATTGCGTTAGTATGTCACCTCACAGTATTTGGTACTCCTCCCTAGCTTTTATGTCATTTATTAGTTCACAAGGGTTCTTAAAGTTCGATGACAAAAATGAATGGTAATCAGGATGATGCAAATTATATCTAAAACTTGCATAGCATAAACTAACAGTACATAATTAAATTCCATCTCCTCATTCCAATTCGTTAGGTGAACTTGATTAACAGAAGTGCCATTAAAATTGACATATCTATATGTGATTATTGTTCGACATAATTGTGACTTGTAGCCGAATCATAAAGGGTAAAAGGGCAGTCTAACATTAGTCTTAAGTGGTCCTCCTAGCTTCTAGGTAAACCAGATAACTCTTTTACCATTGTCTTGTTGAATCTCTTTATAATTAAACTTTTGCCAAGGGATACATTTTTTACTTGTAATATTAAAGTTAGATTTTCGCATATTACCAGTGCATCTTATGTATCTGACATTTGTTGGAAACCTTTTGTTGCACAGGATTGCTGACAAGTCACAAGTGTATACTTAACATGATTACATGAGACCACTTGGAGTAGCTATGATTTGGTCCTTCTCATTTAAAAAAAAAAAAATCCTCTTTTATGAAAGATAACATTATCTGATCATGCATGGTCAGATTAGTTTTTCTTTTTATACTTCTACTTTTGATTACTGATGTTGGTTTCTTCTTTCCTTGATTTCAATTTGGAAGTTGCTATGGTATTGGGTATTGATCTAGAATTTGGTGCTCAAATTTACAAATGTGACCCAGCTGATCATTACTTTGGTCACAAGGTAAATTTAAGATCATCTCACTTTTCACCAATGTTAGAGAATCATTCAATATGCTTGTCAATGAAATTTATTTAATCCAAAAAATAAAATATATTTAAAAAAATTAAAATAGGAATTAGAAATTACCGAAAATATTATAGGTAGATACCAATTTAAAGACGTACTTTTCTTCTTGCGCTCAATGTCAGTTAAATATTCAACAAAAATATTTATTACCTAAGAAAACACTGAATTTTGAAACTAATATAAAAAATATCTAAAGAAAGTCAACTTGGGAATTTAGGATATATGCATGTTATAGATGAATACTCGCCATTGAATCTAGTAAACTCTCCGGCTTAAGTGTATAAAATTCATCTCGATTCAAATAAGAATGTGAGAATGAAAAAACCAACTCACTATTAAAAAAAAAAGAGCAATTTAAGTTTGCATTAATAAATATATAAACAATTATACTAATGAGTAATTATATAATTGGTAATATAAATCTAACCATTCATTTAGTGACAGATCAAACACCTATTTTATTAATTGCAAGTCACGTGCATCCACCACATTTGAAACAGAAAAAGGGCCAATTTGTATTTTCCTTTGTTGCTTAGTTTCTTATTTATTTCAACTCGTTGGAGAGCCATCCCTTCCCACATTTCTTTTGGGGACATGTAACAATCTAGGATTGTTTTATTGAGCTTTTCATAATGGTTTGGTGAACCTGTTTTATATGATTTTCAACAGAATAAATTGAATTACCATAAAAGAAAAAAGCAAGTACACTTAATTAACCACATGAGCCATAACCCCACTATAATTGTTTCTTTAATTAATAGTATATTCATCCGCACCTTCTGGTTTGATGAGATTCTTTTCCACATTACTTGATTCAATATTGCCATCGACTCTTGCGTTGGAACCATTATGAAGTTGAGGAGGTTTAGTACATCTTCTTATACCACTGTTTTTAGTTTGATAAATATGTGATTTGATCCTATTGGCACTTTCTGCAAATTCAAGTCCACAATAATTGCACTTAACTCATTTCCCCTCCAAAATTGTAGCATGTTTCCAGATGTCAGCCTTTGGCCTTCCTCCTGATCTACCCATATTTATTTCTCCTGCGTATGGCATCATCAAAATAAATAATAATGGTAAAAACTAGACACAACCATCAGATCTGTTTTGTGTAGCTTTTGACCAAAACTTGAACCTCAGAGTTCAACGTAAGGATTTGATAATAGTGGTAAAGCGAAAGCAGCAGCAGTAGTAGAAAAGTGAAAACCAAACCCATTAATCACATGAAAGGCAGAACAGAGAAGTAAACAGAGAAACTTCTGCAATGCTAAATGAGAAAACGAGATCGTAATCCAAAACTTGGTTTAGTGAGAAAGACTAATAACACAATTTCTGGTAACAATTGTGGAGCATGCCAATGGTTTATATCCAATAACTATCATAAACTGAAGTAAAGTTTTAGGAATTTAAAACAGAAAGTTTCTTTGTACTTTGTAGCAGAATATAGATGACCTTGCTCTGAACCTTAGCTCAGGTTTCTGCTCCATTTGATTTTGCATCCTTGTCTTGGTAAACAATGAGTTTCTGTCCTTCTTTATGTTCCTTAAGTTATTCCCATCTGGCTTTTAAGAACATAATTGAGCTGTCTTATGCAGAAGGACCAGAATGTTCTTAGACCTTGAGTCATGTAGCAAAGTATTTGATAAATTGTTTGCTTTACAACGCAGGAACGAAAATGTGGGGAATGAACATGTTGAAGAAAACTAAAGAGCTATGAATTACTTTTTATGCCGTTGTCTATAGCCAATCACGTAAGTAATTTCCATATTTGCTCCACCATTTAAAATTTGTATAAGCTTCTATTCTCTCCCAATGTTGAGCAGTTATCTGCTTAGTTATTACATTGTACACTGCTTTCTGATTCCAAGTAATGGAAATAGTATAGACTTCGCTTAAGAAATTTGAAACTTACTTATAAATTTTAGTCTTTTAGTTTTATTTATTCTATTTTTGTGCCTGTATTACATGCGAAAGGAAGAGAGACATAGCACTTGGAGGGAGCCAGAGAGTTCATCACAGATTAAAATGCCTGGAAAGAAAGATGGGCAATAAAACCAAACTAATGAGAGTACATCTTACTGTTGTTTATATCATTATCTGTTCTTCCTGGCAATTGGGCTGCATAATCGACCATCTGCGTTCACGAAGCAAAAGCAAATGTAGCTAAAAATCAAATTCGGTTTGTGCCAAAACAATAGTAGCTAGAAATTATTGAGGGAACAGAAACCTGCTTCCAAAGCTATCGTAGAGGCTGGATATAATGTTGTCTGGATATAATGTTGTCTTCTTCTGCAGAGAAAATGCGGTACTTGATATTAGGGCGAAGATAACCCTTACCACATCTCTTAAGGACTGACTGAAAAATGAAACGGATACATATAAAACAAAGCTGGAAGACATCTCTTTGAACACCAGTTGACTCAACTGCAGACTTAGCATTCTGATCAAAGTTAATAAACATGTCTGACTGGATTGCAGCCCCAAACAAGAGGTACCCAAATAGGCCTATTGCAAAGTATATAACTGTGCAAAGCACTGTTGCTATTCGAACTTCTTCTTGGGTACAGAGATAAAATTTCATGAAAAATTGCAATAGCTCAACGATTTTGAAATAAAAATCAAACTTTTACCTGCGAATCAAAGCTACGAACTTGATGGTGGCCTGTGACAGAGCTTCACGGTGACGTCTTTGCTGCTATGGTGGCTCGCTTTTCAGTGATGGCAGAGGCGCGGGGGAGGTGCAAAGAATTAAATTTTGTTTCGATCATTCAAAAAAGTAAAAACGTTTTAAAAATTTCGTGAAAACGAACAATTTTTTAAAAAGTATTTTTAATAAATTTAAATAATAATTTTTAATTTTGAAGAATTTTAACATAATAATAATGATATAAATATATAATTAAATAACATATTATTGAATAATTAAATTCTCATTCAAATAATATTAATATAATTAATTTTTATAAATTTTGAAAATATGTGACATACATAAAACTTAATTAAATTACATATTATACGTAAAGTCTCAAATTACACATCATATAATCAACAATAATCATTAAAAAATTTAAATCAATTAACAATAAAATGTATATGAAGTAAATATCAGAATATGATTATTATATATATTTTTGTCATTTAAATTAATAATAATAATAATGTTATGAAAATGTAAAACAAATTAAATAAATAAAATTATTTATTAAATATATATTTGTCATTTAATATAAAAATAAAAAAATAAAAGTTCAAATTAAATATATCATAAATTCTTTAAAGATATGTTATTAATAAGTCACTAAATACAATTTAATGATATAATATTTAAGTAAAATTTAAATAATTTTATGTTTAATAATAATTAATATATATATATATATATATATATATATATTATATAGTTATTATTATACAATTAAATAGTCCTCACAATTTAAAATATAAATAAATGTACAATATTAATTATTATATATATTTTATTATTCAATAATATAAAAATTGAAATAAATAAATTATTATATATTTTTTTATCTTTTAAACAAATTAAAGGCATCATTTATTATGGGCAGATAGGAAAAGTGGTAATTGGGAATTGGGATAACCCCTTGGCTCTTCTTCTACAGTCCTTCGTCTTCTCCGGTCTTCATCTTTTTTGTTGCTGTATTTTTCTCCAATTCTCCTTTGTAGCTTTGATTGGTCGTTTTCTCTAGTTCTTCTTGCCTCACCATCGTTTGCCTCTTCGCATTACTCTGGTCCTCTAGATTCTAGGATGCTCAATCGTCTCCTCAGTTGCTCCTTGTAGTTGCAGTTCTCGCTCTTGGTGGTTGAATGGTTGAAGAAGAAATGATCGAAGGTAAGTTTTGGTTTTTTAATTTCTAGTTTTCAACTTGAGAGTTTAGATTTTAAATTCTGAATTTATGATGAATCTGTAAAGTATGAGAAAATTTTTAAAAAGTTTAATTTAAAACTTTGAATCAATTTGATTGTTCAGAAGAAAGAAAATCTCAAATCAACCGTTATGTTTGCTTTCTTTAAAACACACCGAAACACTACCATTTCCACTGAAACTCAAGGATTCTGGGAGATTTTCGCAAAATGATAAAATTTCGGTATACTTATGATGTTTCGTTTCGGTGAATATAGAAACCAACATTTTTCGATCGTTTCGTACGAAACGAAACGAAATGAAATTTTTTTCCTTGGGGAGGTGGGCCTCTCGGCATTAGCTCTGCAGCAAAGCTGGCTCAGTTAACAAAAGGTTGGTCGTTGGAATAGGATCAGGCTAATGGGATGGACGAGGCTGGGCTACAGGTCCAAGCTTTTTGAGGCTTTAAAATTTAAGGCGTTTTTCTCACGGTAGGTTTTTATTTTTTTATAAATTTTATTTTTTGAAAAATAATTTAAAAGAATTTGAAAAAATAAAGAAAAATTAAAAGAATTTTTTATTTATTTTTAAATATTTATAAGAAAAAAATAAATTAAAAAAATTAAAAAAAATTATTTATAAATATTACGATTTCATAAATAACTTAAAAATGATCTTAAATTTAAGATAAATAATTGACCTATTATATTAAAATAAAAATATTTATACACTATTTTTTTACATTATTCTTATATTTTTTTCATATATATATTTTTATTATTATTTATTACTTATCATCATCTATTATTTAATTATTTTATAATATATTAATAATTAAAAATATATAAAATATATAAAAAATGATATAAGAATATTATTATCCATTATTTACATAAATAATTAAAATTTTACATAATTTTTTATATTTTTTTAAAGTACTTTTTTTTTATTGAAATGTGTTCGTTGAGTCATAAACGCACTGCCATGATTGCTGAAAGGAGCTTGCTATTCTACTTCCGGTAGGATCGCTACTACCAGATAGCATAGTCATTGGATCTAAGAAATGAAAATCTGGTTATTAAATAGGGAGATTCTAACCTACTCATGAGTAGCAATACTCATGAATAGGTTTTATAATTTTTGAAATTTATATATTTAGTTTTTAATTTTTTTATAATTTTTATTTTAAGAAATAAGTTAAAAGAATATAAAAAATTTTGAAAAAAATAAAAAAAAATTACATAAAACATTAATAAAAAAATAATTAAAAAACATAATAAGAAAACTAAAAAAAAAGACTTTTGATTCTTTTTTTATTTTTTTAATTTTTTTAAAAATTTTTTTAACTTATTTTTTAAAATAAAAATTATAATAAAAATTAAAAAATTAAAACTTATAATTTTAAAAATTAAAAGGAGCTCCCTACACAGGAATAAGGGAGCAGTCATCCATTGAATGTAAGCCACTTTTTTTAGCACAAAAAATGAGAAACAGAACTAGACAGGTAATAGCATGTGTAGCTAAGATAAACCCATTTGTTTAAGACTAGGCATTGCTATGCTACCCAATAGCAATACTCTAGGGTAGCATTTTTATTTTTTAAAATTTAAAATATAAATTTTTTTATTTTTTTTATATTTTTTATTTTAACAAATCAGTTAAAAAGATTTAAAAAATATTCAAAAATATTCAAAAGTATTAAAAAAATTTACATAAAACATTAATCAAAAAATAATTCAAAAAACATAATAAAAAAATTAAAAAAAATCTTTTATTTTTTTTATTTTTTCAAAATATTTTTAAATTCTTTTAACTTACTTCTTAAAATAAAAATTATAACAAAAATTAAAAAACTAAAATTTATAATTTTAAAAATTTAAAATATCTCCCCTACTCAAGAGTAGGGGAGAAAGCACCCAATTTAAACTCTCAAGTGATTTATTGACATGGCATCCTTTAAACATTCATCTTAATTTACTTAGTTTAGTGTGACAGTAAAACCAAAAAATATTGAATAATTATTTGATATTACATTTTACTTATACTTGATAATCTAAAAACACACGCATAATATAATTCTGAAAACAACTCTATATTATTTTAGGCACTCTATTAAACCACACTGAGTTTTTATTTTTTGAAAAGTAGACTCAATAGAGTTATTGCACTATAATATTATTTGTATATTATTAGTATGCTGGTGGGTAGCTTTTACAAAATATAATAAGAATTTATAAGAATAGACAATAAATATAACAATTAATAAAAATTACTTCTTTTATTAAGTATAAAATGTAAAAATTTAATTTAAATTTAGGAGAATTGACTAAAAATTAGAGATAATTTAGTTAGTTTAAGTTGAAGTTAGAGGAATAGATTGAATAAAATATTTTTTTACAAAATAGGCAACGAATATAACAATTAATAAGAAGAAACATTTTCATTAAATGTAAAATATAATAATTTGATTTTAATTTAGAAATTTTGACTAAATTAGAGATTTTTCAGTTGTTTTTGGTTTACTTTGAGGGAATTGACTAAATATAGAATTCACAAAGATAGACAACAAATTAATAATTAACAAGAGACACTTAGCATAACATGTAAAACTTTTAATTTTAATTTAAGAGAATTGGTTGAAACTTTAGGCTTTTTGGTAGGTTTAGGTTAAATTAGAAAAATTTGGCTGAATATAATGAGAAATTCACAAAATAGATATTAAATATAATAATTAGCATGAGACACTCGTTTTATTCAACAAAATATATAAATTTAGTTTAAATTTAAGAGGATGGGCTGAAAATTAAAAATTCTGTTAAAAAATTAACAGCACAAAAACATAAAAAAGTAAAGTGCTAATGTTTTAAAATATTGAAATGCAAAATAAAAGGTGCCTACGTAATAGTACACTGTTATTAACCTTAATTCTATACTAAGTTTCTAATTATCACTCTTTCACTTGTTCTTTTTCTGTCAAATGTATTAGAAATGTGAAGATAGAGAACTAGACGGGCGGGACTGTATTCAAAAAATTAAATAATAAACTATTAAGCTATTAATATATTTATAAATTTATAATTTGTTGTATTAATAGATAATGATACATTTTGTAATTGGAATAAAGTTATATAAGACATTGGACATTGCCACGTATGCAATGTGAATGAATAATATTATTTATATCATTTTTTATAATTAAAAAAGGAATGATTTTCATTAAGTATCAATTCAATGGTACAACATATAAAAAGATTTGTTATGACAATTCCAAAGTAGTATTTATAGTGGAGTGGCACTTGTCTTTATTGAAGGGTTTTAAACGGCACGTATAATACCTCTAGTGCCATCTCAGTTCGGAAATGACAAAGGAGTCGAGGACCAGGGTCCAGGAATGACTCGAATGAGGTTGACCAACCCTAACACATGATATTGAAAGACTATTTCTGCTGACTTGTTGGAAAGGTTTTTAAGAGCTAAGCTATCGATTTTTGGTGTAGAAAATTTAAAAAAAATATTTCAAAATATTTCAAAATTTTTTTAAAAAGATAAAAGAGATAAAAAAAAATTAAAAAAAACAAACTGGTTGGTGAGAGGTAGGCTTGTATTACTATCGCTCTAAAAATGAGGCAGTAGCATAACAAATGTCTTGATTTTTTTTTTTATGTTTACAAAGTTTCCAATGATGCAAGTTAAGGGAAAGAAATGATAATAATTAGCTTGAGAAAAAATTTTGTCAAAATTTGTAAGAGAAAGTGTAACAAATCAATTTTTAACACCACAAATTAAAAATATTGTTACTCTCAAATTTTTTTTTTTTTATAAATTTCACAAACTCATTTTATCTCTTCATATTATCACACTTATCACATTACATTAAAATTTAACTTCATTCAACATAATAAGTTTGTGAAATTTGTGAATGGTATATTTGTGACATTAATTGTTAAGATTTGTTTTTTTTTGTCTTACTCCATGACTTGAAAAGAAAATGGTGGTTAAGTCTTTTATTCCTATTGTGCCAATTAGTCAATTATCCCCATGTGCCAAGTTGCCAATTGTACCATTATCCCAACTACTCTCCTCTCCCATCTTAAATGTCCTAAGCAAAATATAGTCAGCAGTTGCTAAAATTGGAAAGAAAAGAGGAGCTAGGAGCTTTTAATTGGCAAAAAATCATGTTGTGCACGGCTAGCTTATGAGCACAAAATTCCACTACATTATCACATAAAATCATCTAAAGGGTATACATAAAAGGCAAAGTTTCTCTACCTTATCACCTACCCATGTCACTCCAATTGAATTCTTTGTTGACTAAGACTCATGTTACTTATTCCTCATTGGACCATTCAACTCAAGTGGTCATTACCTCCTTTGTTTCCTTGGAGTAGGCGCCCATTGATTTGAGAAAATCGAATATAGAAAGTTATAAAAAAAACCATATTGGCAGGAAGCGAAAAGAGAAGAAAGATATTGGAATTTTCAGATATATATAGAGTCTCAACTATGTGATGAAAAGGGTGAGAATCTGTAATATTGAGAAGATGAAAATTGTTTAGAGTGAAAAATTAATATTTCTCCTCTAGAAAGCATGAGCAAAATAACGCTCACATTGCAAAAAAAAAAATGGTAGCCATATTATATTATCTACAGTGGGTATATTGCATATTCAATGTTGATAAGATTGAGAGATGATTTGAGAAATTGAAAGAATATCTGAATTTCTTCAACCACAAATTAAGAAGCTTCAAAGATTCTGAAGGAAAGCATGGGGTTCTAGGAGCAAAATTTCGAAGGTTTCAGAGTGAGTACACTATAGAAGGCCTAGAGTTCTGGGGTATTGCTTAGGCTAAGATTTAGTCACAATTTATAAGCTATCTTGTGTGTTTTGTTCATTTAACATGTTGTCATTGGGATCAACCACATGCCTGCAATTTAACTTTACTATAGGGGATTTGAGGTGGTGCCTACACCCAGAGTGATTTTTATTTTGAATAGGTTTTTCAAAAAATTTTCACTTTGTCAACAAATTGCTTGTGTCTATTTTATTTGCTATGTAGTATTTTAATTTATTGCATATTTGTTGATTGTTTTTAGATTATATGATTTGCTAAAGGAAAGTTTGCATGAGAGCTTTTCTTAAGTCTTTAGATGAGAGAGTTTGGGTGGCTGTGGTCAATGGTTGGAAAGCACCTATTGTCATGACAGATGGAGTCAATGTTCCCAAAGAGACCAACTATTGGTCCAAGAAGGAACTTAGTGAGTGTAATTGGAATAAAAAGGGAATATATGCTATTTTCATGGCTATATCCCCTGATAAATTTAAAAGAATGTCCATGTGTGATACCTTTAAGGAAGCCTGGGATATCTTAGAGTTTACACGTGAAGGTACTAAAGTTGTCAAGAACTCTAAACTTCAAATGTAGACCACTAGGTTTGAGGAGATTCTTATGAAGGATGATGAGTCTTTTGATGAATTTTTTACTAAACTAAGTGACATAGTGAACTCAAGCTTCAATCTCGGAGAGAGGATCCCTAAAAAAAATTGTTAGAAAGGTGCTTAGGTCATTACCTAAAAGGTTTAGACCCAAAGTTACAGCTATTGAAGAGTCAAAGGACATAGATAGCCTTAGGATTGAAGAACCGATTGGATCTCTTCAAACATATGAATTGACTCTATCTACTCAAAAGATAACCAAGTTTTTTGCCCTTAAGGTTGTTAAAGAGGATCATGGTGAGACTGCAAATGATGACTCTCTTCATGATGAAGACACAACCCTATTTATTAAGAAGTTTTTCAAGCCCAAGAGATATGTTCAATCTAGATACAAGAAAAACTTTGAAAAGAACAAGGGTAATTCAAATCAGGTTAAGCAAGTAAAGAAGAATTATAAAGATTCCAAGACTCGAAAAACAAAAAATCTCAAACCTTAAAGTGTCATGAATGCCAAGGTTTTGGACACATAAAGGTTGAATATCCAAACTACTTGAGAGCTTAAAGGAAGGCTATGAATGCCTCCTTATCTAATTATGAACATGAGTCTAACCCTACTGATAATGAGTCCTCTAGTGATGAGAAAATAGATTATCTAGCTTTCACTGCATCTGTTGAAGTGCTTAATAATGCCTCTGAAAATGAAAATTAACTTTAAGCTACATATGACAAACTTTTTGAAGAGAGTCTAAAACTAAAAAACTTGAATAAATTAACTTTGAAAAAGTTGAATGAGATAGAGCTAGAGAAAGAGAAATTACAATATACCCTTACTGCGAAAGAGGAAACTATTAACCAACTTAAAGAAATGAGCCTCACCATAGAAGAAAAAGTTAAGACTCTAGAAAGAGATATAAAAGAGTTTAAATCCTAGTTTTTAAGTTTCTCCCTTAGAGCCAAGTAAATTGATCTATTTATAGGTTAAGGAAAATAAGCTAGAAATGTGCAAGGTATAGAATGTAATCATACTGGATCATCTGTTGCTTCTCAGTCTAAGACTAGCTTTGTGATATCCATTGACAATCTTCAAAATGAGGAATTCAAAACTCCTCATATATCCGTGAGTGATAGGATAACAACCAAGACACTTGCTATTTCGAAGAGTAAGATCACCATGCCTCAACTCAAATCTTCTCTTATGAAACCTAGTTCTAAAACCTCTGTCTCACCTAGGTTTGTTCCTACATGTCATTTTGTGGGAAGTTAGTTCATATTTGACCAAACTACCTTAAACTAGGATATTCCAAAAGACCAATGAGAAGATACAACCTAGGAATGAATATTGGGACTTGACTAGACAAATTCAAGAGTTAGCTCATCAAAATAAGATTATCAGTAATACTCTTATGGAATTGTCTATGGTCAACATTTCTAAAATTGGAGAATCATTGGTCAATAAACAAGTCTAGAGAAGAAAGAGTAAAAACAAGTGTCTTGTTGTGCATGTTGCTTTTAAAGCCAAAAATAATTTGATGTGATATTTGTATAGTGGCTATTTTAGGCATATGTGTGGTGATAAATCCTTATATGTACTTATCAAAATTATGATGCTGAGTATGTGACTTTTGGTGATGGTGGGAAAGACTTTATACTTGGAAATAGTAGCATTAATTTGAAAGGCTTACCCACCTTGCATGATGTTTTATATGTGAAAGGATTAACCGCAAATATAATCAGCATTAGTCAAATCTGTGACTTAAACTTTGAAGTTAGGTTTGTGAAAAACATGTGCACTATCCTTAATTTTGTTGTTGATTGGTCTTAAAATTGTAGATAATTGCAATGGAATTGAAATGAACCCTAATGTGATTTGTAATAGGGTAGAAGTTGATCCAACCAATCTTTGGTATCAAAGATTAAGCCATATCAACTACAAGGATTTGTCTAAAGTATCTAAGAAACAGATAGTTTTAGACCTCATTAAACTTAAACATGTTAAAGACTTTGTGTGTGGACCATGTTAACTAGGGAAAAAAATTAGATCCAGTCACCATAGGACAACTGAGTTACTTACCCAGAGACCTTTAGAGTTACCTCATGTGGATCTTATGGGTCCTTCCAGAACTAAAAGTTTAGGTGGTTGAAAGTATATCATGGTGATTGTTGATGACTACACTAGATTTTCATGGATAGAGTTCCTAGTGGGAAGTCTAAAGTCTTTGATCTTTCAAAAACTCTTTTCAAGAGACTTCAAAATGAAAAAGAGTGCACCATAACTAGAATTAGGAGTAACCATGGTAGGGAATTTGAGAATGCTAGCTTTGAGAAATTTTGTAGTGATGAAGGCGTAAGTCAAGAATTCTCTGCTCCCATAACTCAACAGCAAAATGGAGTAGTTGAGAGGAAGAATAGGGTTCTTCAAGAAATGGCTCGTGTGATGCTTCACAATAAGAGTCTAACCCTGCATTTTTTAACAGAAGCTATTAATACAACTTGTCACATAGTCAACCGTGTTTACCTTAGACCAAGAACTAGTATGACATCCTATGAGATGTGGAAAGGGAAAAAACCTACTGTCAAGTACTTTAGAGTGTTTGGCAGTAAGTGCTTTATTTTGAGAGACATAGAAAATCTAGCTAAGTTTGATGCCAAAAGTGAAAAAGGAATCTTTCTACGATACTCTAGAAACATTAGGGCATATCGAGTGTTCAATCTTAGAACCCATACTGTTATAGAGCCTATAAATGTGGTTATAAATGATAATTAAGTTGAGTCTCATTTTGAAGGGGAGCTAAGACCAAAATTGTTTGAAACAGATGAACCCCCTGAAGACTCGTCCGCTGAGTCTAAAGATGATACTCTTATTGAGGACACTCCTAAGTTAAAACCCTCCACTAGAGTTAAATTGAATCATCCCAAAAAACGTCCTTGGTGATCTTAATGAAGGGATGAGATTGTGTAGAAGGGTGCTGAATTAAACGGCTTACACAAGTTATATGTCTCAGATTGAACCCGAAAAGGTAGAAGAGACCCTTAAAGATGTCAACTGGGTTAATGCCATGATGATGAATTAAACCAATTTGCTAGAAATAATGTGTGGTATCTAGTACCTAGGCCTAGTGGCTATAATGTGATTGGTACTAAATGGAATTTTAAGAATAAAACTTATGAGCATGGTACCATAACCAAAAATAAGGCTAGGTTGGTTGCTCGAGAATACACACAAGTCGAGGGAATAGACTTTAATGAAACTTTTGCCCCTGTAGCCTACCTTGAGTCCATTAGAATCCTCCTTTCCAAAACTTGCTCCATGAGATTCAAGCTATATCAAATGGATGTCAATAGTGCCTTCTTGAATTATGTTTTTCAAGAATAGACATATGTTGAACAATCTAAGGGCTTTGTAGAGCCCAATTTCCCTCATCATGTTTATCACCCTTAAGAAAGCCTTGTATGGCTTGAAACAAGCTTTTAGAGCTTGGTATGATAGGTTAACTGCTTTTTTTCTTGAGAATGATTTCTTAAGAGTAGTTGTTGATCGCACTTTATTTATAAAGAATACTGAAGGAAATTTCATCATAGCACAAGTATATATGGATGACATTAAGTCAAACAATGTTAAAATGGGATATTCATATCCCAAACCAAATATGCTAAGGATTTGGTTAAAAGTTTAGTTTAGATAGCAAGAAGCACACCAAAACACCTATGAGCACCAGTGTCAATTTGGGACATGACACCATTAGTTAGAGTGTCAATCAATCTAGTTATAGGAGTATGATAGGGAGTATGTTGTACATTATAGCAAGTCACCCTAACATAGCCTTTAGTGTGGGTGTTTGTGCTAGATTCCAAGCTGAACCTAGAGAGTCTCACCTTAGTGTAGTTAAGCTATAATTAGATATATAAATGACACTATAGGATATAAGATTTGGTACTCTAGATAGTTAAACTTTGAGCTTACTGCTTACTCTAATGCTGACTGAGCGAGTAATGCAGATAATAGATAAAGCACCTCGGGTGGTTGTTTTTATGTTGGTTCTAGTTTTGTGGCCTGGATGAGTAAGAAACATAATTGTATCTCTCTTTCCATAGTTGAAGCTGAATACTTGTTAGAAGTTGTTGCACTCAATTGCTTTGGATGAAGCAAATGTTGAGTGACTATGGCATTAAATAGGATAACATGACAGTGTTTTGTGACAACACTAATGCTATAAATATTTCCAAAAATCCTGTTCAGCATTCTAGGACCAAGCATATTGACATTAGATATCACTTCATTAGAGATTTAGTGGAGAACCATGTGATCACTCTTGAATATGTTCCTACTAAGAATCAATTAGCTGACATCTTCACTAAGTCACTTGATGGTAGTAGGTTTGATAACCTTAGAAAAGCCATAGGAATATGTGCTGCACCTTAGGTCATGCATTTTTACCTGACATGCATACATGACATTAGAATAGGCTTGCATACTCAATATACATGCGTACATGCATACATGACATTAGAATAGTCTTGCATACATGAATCACATGCAGTCTATTTTTAAGTTGTTTGTTCTTAGGATGAAGAATAAATAAAATATGCTTTTGTCTCAAAATTGAGTGCTTAAATTTTATTTCTTGGAATTTGATATTGATATTTAAATTCTTCCTATTCTTAAGTTATACTTTTACATTCATAAATGCGCACATAGAATTTCTAATAGGGATTTGACCGCATGTGTGAGATTTGAGTAGGCAATCAGTATTAGGTTAATTAGATTCCTGGGTTTATATTGACCTCCTTCTAGTAGATACTAACTATCAAAATGGTCCCCACTGTGCAAAATGAAAAATAAAATAACCTGATGTACTTCTCAAATAAAAGAATAAACAATAAAGAGCAAGGTTAAAAGATCATCTCATAAAAGTATAGTGAAGCATAAAGACAGGGGGAGAAAAACTAAAAAGAATATAGTAGTCATAAAGTGTTAAGTCCAAGTGGCATTGAGTTTGACTTGCTTACTCTAGGTTATCCTTTTTATCTCATTGCTAATTTCTGTTGAATTAGCTTGTCTCTTTTCATAAACGATGGTTTTCAGTCTGATTGGTATCTTCCATGTCTCACTACACACTTTAAGTACAAATTATGTTGAGCATTTAGTAGTTGAATATCAAATTGAATCCTATGAAATTATCTTAAAAACTCATGAACAAACTTGAAATTTTTTTCTTCAAGATTGATTTGTTCTCTTCCTCATTTTATTTGGTAGTATCCAATTTCTTTTTGGGCTTTTCTAAAATTCATGCACTATCATGCATCCTTTGGTTCAATAAGTAATGGATTATATTTGTTTCTCTCAAAGCACATGTGCATTCATCTATTGCTTTGTGTGACTTTAGACTTGTGGCATTTCAATCTTCCATCATCTGGATAAGTTTGAAAGTTCCTTTGTCTATTTGTGACAAAAAATAGGAGAAAAATGAGGCTAAGTCATGTCTTGAATTATTCTACTATTATTGCAATTACAAATTGGACTTGTGAATGGGTGGATTTCTGAATTGTTAACTCTTGTCAATACCACATTCTTCACCTCATATTTGTGTTTTGTGTGTTACAGAAGACAAGTATTCTTTGGTTCTTGTTCTTAGCATTTGGCATGAGTCAATCATTATTTGAAGACTTAGTTGAGTGTGAGTAAGGGTTTAACTGTGAATGGTTAGGTTTTGTTTTGTGATTGTTAGAGCCTCTTCCATATATTAGGAAATAAGTTGTTGTTTTGTCATGAAATAGCCAAAGAGGAAGTTTGTTAAGATTTGTTTCTTTTTGCCTTATTCTGTGACTTGAAAAGAAATGGTAGTTAGGTCTTTTATTCCTATTGTGTCAATTAGTCAATTATCCCCATGTGCCAAGTTGCCAATTGTAAGCAAAATAGAGTCGGCAGTTACTAAAATTGGAAAGAAAAAAGGATCTAGGAGCTTTTGATTGGTAGAAAATCATGTTGTGCGCAGTTGGATTATAAGCACAAAATTCCACTACATTATCACATAAAATCATCCAGAAGGTCTACATAAAAGGTAAAGTTTCTCGACCTTATCACTTACCCATGTCACTCCAATTGAATTCTTTGTTAACTAAGACACGTTACTTATTCCTCATTGGGCCATTCAACTCAAGTGGTCATTACCTCCTTTGTTTCCCTAAAGTAGGCATCCATTGATTTGAGAAAACCGAATATAGAAAGTTATAAAGAAAATCTTAATGGTGGGAAGCAAAAAGAGCAGAGAGAGATAGGAGTTTTTGGATATATATATATATATATATATAGAGAGAGAGAGAGAGAGAGAGAGAGAGAGAGAGAGAGAGAGAATCTCTCTTCTTTGATGGGGGGGTGGAGAATCTACAATATTGAGAAGAGATAAATTGTTTAAAGTGGAAATTTAGTATTTCTCCTCCAGAAAGCATGACCAACATAACGTTCACATTGCAGAAGAAATGATAGCCATATTATATTCTCTACAGTGGGTATATTGCATATTCAATGTTGATAAGATTGAAAGATGATATGAGAAATTGAAAGGAGATTCGAATTTCTTCAACCACAAATTAATACAAGAAACTTCAGAGATTCTGAAGGAAAAGCATGGAGTTCTAAGAGCAAAACTTCGAAGGTGTCGAAGTGAGTACATTATAGAAGGCCTAGAGTTCTAGGGTATTGCAGAGACTAAGGTTTAGTTACAGTTTGATAAGCTATTTTGTGTGTTTTGTTTCTTTGACATGTTGTCATTGAGATCAACCACATGTTTGTAATTTAACTTTGCTATAGTAGATTTGAGGTAGTACCTTACACCCAAAGTGACTTTTATTTTGAAGAGGTTCTTCAAAAGTTTTTCACTTCCTCAACAAATTGTTCTTGTCTATTTTATTTACTGTTTAATATTTTAATTTATTACATATTTATTGATTGAGTTTTTGGATTATCTAATTTGCTAATTAATTGAGCTTAAAATTTTAATTCACCCCCTCTAGGTGTTAGTTGAGTCTAAACTAGGATTTTTAGACTATCTAATTTTTCCGAGTAAAGTTATTTATATAAATTTTATTTACTATTTGTGCACAATTTAAATGTTTTAGTGTAAATTGTGCATAATTTGTAAATTCAAGTAACATAACTTTAATTTTCTTTTGTGAAATTCAAATACAATTATTCAATTATTTATGTATAATAAAAAATTGTATAAATAATATTATTGGGAGTGGTAGAAGTAAGATTCATACTAAATTTTATCCAAACCTAAAACCTTCACAAGGAAGTTCATATTCATTTTGTTATATATGAAGTTTTATGAACACACATATATTTTCAAAAAAAAATTAATATATTATTTTGTTTGAGGATGTTGTAATGTTTTTGAAGAGGTGGTATTGTTATTATTGTGAAACAAAAAACGTTTTTTTGGAAGCGCATTTACAAGATTATTTAATAAAAATATGATAATAGCTTACATGAAGTGCATACTAATAATAAATTATTTGATGAAATCTTATATCAGTTTAATATTAAAATATATAAGTATATCAAATTCCCTTCATGAATTAGTCTTCTTTTGAACACAATTGGTCAAAAGTTTATCAACTGATTATTTTGCTCTATGTGTTATAAAAAAAATTGAAAATAATCATTCTAAATAGGAAAAAAGTTCATAATAAGGTGCAATAGAAAATAATAAAAATATCAGTTTATAATTGTAGAGAAAAACTTTAACATAAAATTGACTCACAAACTTTATTATTGAAACTAACACATTATTAAAAATTTCATACTAATTAAAAGAACAAAATGTATAAAAATTATATTAACATGTTTATCCATAATTTTTTTTACCTAGTACTTTAGAAAAACAATAGTGTAATTTAGACCATTATCATTATATATTAGAAAAAATGTACAAACACTCCTTAAATTCGGACCTTTTTGCAAACTTTTAGGTTGTCGGATTTAATCCCCTACGTCTAAACTTGTGACTCTGCACAATATTTGGATCTACATTAAATTTTAAATATAGGTGTACATTAAATTCTAAGTTTGCACATTGGTATTATTGCACCATTTCAGTTTTGGATGGAAGGAGGCAAATATAACAAACTAAAAGTTTAAGGCTCGATTTTTGACTTTTATAGTTCAAGAGATCTTTGTAAAAGGTTATAGTTTATAAATGTTTGTACATTTTTTTCCTTATATATTTTAACTTCATCTTCATTTTTCTTTCACAACTTTATAGAGAATAGTTTCTTTTCTCCCAAAATTTATTTCTTTCACTTTATTAGGCTTATCAAACAAAGTATAAAGCACTGAGTTCCAAAACAAACGAGATTAAATTGATTTAAAATAGTTGAAGACTGAGATATCTTGTTGAGGTCTTTCTAAGTTGAATACTAATGTAAAGCTATCAACTCAATAATAAAGGAACTAACTTCAAACTCCAAAATAAAAAATGTAAAATTATATGGCAATCAATATTGAGAATTCATTAATTATAAAAAGGAATTATTTTCATTAAGAAGTATTGTTAGTATATATGCCTAAAATACCCAAGAAGGGGGGGTTGAATTGGGTGTTAAAAATTACTGCTTTTTTAACAAAACTTGATATAAGAGAAAACAGAAAACCTTTCCAAGTTAGCAAAACAGGATATAAACGATAAGGCAG
>JASKGM010029577.1:0-26151 GCA_034509205.1 Ceratonia siliqua | reverse complement strand
TATTATGACCTTAGAAACAACTTTGTAGGTAGAATCAAACCAGTAAGAGTAACCTAATTAGGACAATAAAGAGCGTGCTCTCTTATTCTTAAATTTGATCTTGCACTTGGCATCAACATGCATGAAATTAATTTTACATTGCCCATATGTTTACCATTATAGGTTTGGCATCAAAATTTTTAAACGTAAAAATGGCAAAGATTGGCATTAAAATGAGTCAGACTAAGAAAATAATGGGCGTATTAGGACAAATGGTAGTTTTGGAGAAAATAAGGATCGTTGAGAGGGCATTACCCCGGATGTTTTGAGAATCAATAAAGAATAAGCATGGGAAAATTTTGAATTTGATCAACATACCAGTTCAGTCTTCAACCCTTGTTGCTTTGCAAAAATTCTGGGACCCATCACTTAGAAGTTTCGCATTGCCTTAAGCCCATCACACACCAATTATAGAAGAGTATGGTACAATGATCAATCTGCCTGTGTCACAATCCACCAAAATCCTCTTTTACTCAGGCTGTAACATATCAGATAAGTCCATAACAAGCCTTTTGAACAAAGATTTTGTCGAAGTTAAGTAAAAAATGGCTAAAAGGGGATAGGCAAACGGGTTGCCTCAAGCGTACCTTGAGAAGAGCTGGTCAAAGAAAAACAGTGGTCCTTAGTGGCAGAAGTACTATCAATGATGATATATGGACTGGTATTATTCCCTTCAGCGGTCGGTTTTGTGGGTAAAGGTGCTATTAGCGTTTATTATGCTGTGAAATATTATGGAATCAGTCCAATACCTGCTATCCTGGCAAAGTCCTTCCCCACTTTCAACTTTTCTAAAGAACACCAAGGAGGGAAGCTCAAATGATGTCTACCCATGTTGTACATTTGGTTGGTTTCTCATCTCCTAGGGAAACTACCAAATTCAAGAATGCCAAATTTGCGACCATTTAATTTCTTCACTGCATTAAGGATGGAAGACTGGAATGCAATTGAAAGGGAACAGTTGCTGTGCAACACCAAAAATGAAGAAGTTCTGTGGAAACTACTGTGATGGAATGGAGATGAAATAATATACAATTGTGGTAGTTTTCGTTTTGTGCCTCTAATGGGAGTCACAGGGTGAATTTCTTACTCCTCGACAGTGGCATTCAACAACTGGCTTTCCTACAGAAGGTGTCGACCAGGATAATCGAAAACAAAAGCCTAATTATGAAAATTAGGCATGCTTGGGACGACAAGAGAATTATGGGCAAGCCAGAGTTGGGAAAAGGACCACAGAGGCGACCAAAGAGTATTATGAATGGTTAGATCAAAAGCTAGAAAACCTTCCACCTACACAATAGCTACCAGTTACTTCCGAGCAACAACAAAAGCTCGAGGTTAAAGTGGAAACCTTGGAAGCGAGTATGGCAATGATTAAAGACCAAAATTCAAGCTTAACCTGAGCGAATGAGATTTTAAGTCAGCGGGTAAAAGAGCTAGAAAAAGGGATCTAGGCAGGCGAGGGAAATGTAGCACCGCATGGTACCTTTGGGTTTGATTAAGTGCCCATTGTTCCCCCTACTTAGGATGGGGAAACTGAGAAGGAAAGAAAAGTTTTCAAACAAGTTCATATTCTCGAAGAGAAACTGCATGCTATGTAGGGAATAGGGGCATTCGGTGCTGTCAGCGCTAAGGAATTACGGTTGACCCCCAATGTCACCATTCTGAAAGATTTTAAGGTGCCCGAGTTTGAGAAATACGATGGGAATACCAATCCCCCGTATCATTTAAGGTCATACTGCACTAAAATGGCAATCACTGGGGATGATGAAAAGCTGCTATTAAATTTCTTTCACAAGAACTTAACAGGTGCCGCTTTACAATGGTACATGATGCTAGATCACTCTAGGATTAATAGTTGGGAGGACCTAGCCGACGCATTCCTCAAACAGTATTGGCTTAACTTTGATACGACCCTAACTAGGAGCAACTATAAGTCATGGAAAAGTGGGAAAATGAGACTTCAAGAATTATGCACAAAGGTGGAGGAAATGACATCCGAGGTTCAACCCCCAATGGGAAATTCTGAAACTTGTTCTTATTTTTTAGGAACTTTGGGATCTCCATATGTGGGGCTTATGGCAGGGAGTGCCTTTAATTATTTCTCAGATCTCATTAATAGGTGAGAGAATAGAAGTGTTAATCCAAAACAGAAAGATCCAAGTTAGAAATAATGAGCCCAACGGATCGAATCAGAAGAAGAACTTCACGCAAAAGAAGAAGAAGCTTGAGGTTGGTTATATGCAGGACATCCGCTAGGATTACCAAAATGATTCCCGTCTCTATTAACAAAATAGGGGGCAAGGATACCAATCCAATTATAATTAACGGCAGACACCCGGGCAAGGATGAAATAATATCCAGCAGAACAAGCAAAACCAGAACTCAGAGCCATTCCTAGACTTCCAAATGTCCAACACAAAATTGCATAAGAAGTTATTTGACAGCCAATTTATCAGCTGAGTACCTACCAAGCCAATTCAACTCCCTACCTGGTGTGGTACAAAACAAATGAACAATGTATATACCACTATGGTGTGACGGGACACTTGATAGAAAACTATCAAACATTTCAAAGACAGGTGAAGAAGTTAATTAAGATCGAGGCCTTGAAGATGAACTACATAAATCCCAATATCAACACCAACCCACTTCCTAACCATCAAGAAAATAATCAAGCTGGTGTCATTTTAGAAGGACACAGTTTCATAAGAAATGTGTCAGAGATAAAAATGACCGAGATTTGAATCTTTGAAAAGCTAAGTTTAGCAGGATTTGATGCAAGGAAACCTGGAGAGATAGATTCAAATGAGGGGTATCTGGACTAAAATGCCCATTGTGTCTATCATCAATCAGTCCAGGGACATGACATAGAGCACTGTAAGGCATTTCAACATGCTTTGCAAAGATGGGTTACCTTGGGAGTTATACAATTCTCCAGGAAGAAGCAAATACCAGAGGTTGTCATAATCAACAGAGAATAATTCTTTCTTGCACCTTTAACCCTCACAACAAGGCAAGAACCACTAGTAAATACTACGCCAACCCCTATCATGGTGATCAATGCGCTAGCCCCATTCCTTTATGAAAGTAACAAAGTGGTCCCTTGGATATACAGTCCAACAGTGACCATCTAGAATCCTACAAGGCCTATAGAACAGCCTTTAATGCAAGACAGAGAAGAGAGGGATGATGCAAATTAACTGGCGATGGGAAGTATAACTTGAAGTAGTAGGGTTTATGCCCCAGAAGCTTCAAAAATAGAAAATAAAGGAAAAGAGGAAATGATGGAAGTCGCACCCGAGACAAACCTTAGTCAAGAGGACAAATTTCTTAAAATAATGAAACAAAGTGAATATGACATTGTAGAGCAGCTAGGAAAGACACAAGCCAAAATCTCGTTCCTCTCGCTGATCGTCAACTTAGAAATACATAGGAAGGCATTGCAAAAGGTATTGAACCAAGTCTATATCACTCCCACTGGCACTCCAGAAAAGTTTGAGGAATTAGTGAACTACGTAAAAGTGTTCAACATGATCACATTTTCGGAAGAAGACTTAAGTGCATTAGGGAGCGGCCATAATAGGGCTCTCCACATCACTGCAAAATGCAAAGGATGTATAGTCTCGAATGTGTTAATAGATAATGGCTCTTCGCTAAATGTGCTGCCATACTCTACATTGTTGCAATTGTCGGTCGACATTAAAAGCATGCAAATTAACAAACTCATAGTGTGGGCATTCGATGGCACCAGAAGAGAGGTCAAAGGACACATCACTCTAAATATGAAAATCAGCCCTAGTACTTTCTGAACGGTATCCCAAGTTATGGATATTGAACCCTCATATACACTACTATTGGGAAGACCCTGGATTCATGCAGCAGGAGCCGTGCCATCTTCCTGGCACCAGAGGCTCAAGTTCATTGATAGAGGAAGGATCATAACCATTCGAAGTGAGTAAGAGATGCTGATTTCTAAACCATCATCAGTCTCCTATGTAGAGGCCATTGATAAGGATTTATGGAATTCTTTCTAAGCTTTGGAAATTTCCAGGAAGGTGATTATAAGTGAGCAACCCACCAAAACCAGGAATTTGGTGGAGGAAATTATGACGAAGAGCAAATATCAGCCAGTAAAGGGGTTGGGCTGAAGTCTGCAAGGTATACCTGCACCCAATGAGGTTGTAGAGAACATCGACCGCCAAGGTTTGAGATACCAATTCAATCCTAAGAAAAAGAACGGTAGCGGCATACCCCATATACGCAACACTTTCGCATAAACACACCATGTCATGCATGCAGGCACGGAAGTGAACACCCTAAGTAATAGAGAAGGTCACGAAAGTCGAATCAAGTTAAACCACGAAGGCCAGCCACTTGATAATTGGGATGCGAAGCCAATCCTGGACATATGCACTTTAGAGTAATATTTAGTTTCAAAAGAGAAAAGAGAGAACTTTTCAGTTCCAGTGACTAATGTCCAAGGTCACGTGGAGTTTTGCTTAAAAATGTCGGACTTAAATTTATCCAAAAAAATAAAATATCCAATTCATTTCATCATACTTTTTATTCGATGTTTATTACAACCAGGTAAGTTCTCTCGGCGTTATATTTTCTCAAATTTGTACACATTTTGACTTGAGGGTTTCTTTGTTCCGACAAATTAAGATGCAAAATAGGAGCACATTGTTGATTATTCTATGTTGCTGCATAAATGAAGAACAAATTTCCTCCTGGACTCTTATTAAAAACTAGTATTGTAGTACACAAATGGGTACAGAGACTTGAATTGAATAAATTGTTTTGGCCTTTCTCAACTGTCCACCCCCATCCTCCTCCTATCTTTTTCATCCTTTCCATATTAGGGATCCTATTGTGAACTATTGTTTCATATTGTGCCCTTTAATGGAAATTTTGTCCTTTCACTTGGAGTCTTGTTTCAATTATTAGGGTTTTACTTTATTTTGATGCAATTAGTTCCTTCCATATTAGGGAAAATTTTGAATTTTGAATATTGAATATAGATCCTGATGTTATGTAATTTGTCTAGCCAATATAATATATATCCTGAAAAGTTAGATGCGTGAATATTTAATATATAGCAAACTATTCCTTGTGGGCAGAAAATGCATTCCTGCCAGTGCCTACACAGTTCATGCTTAAAAGTTCTTTTGATAAAAAGTGTTTGTTTAAATTGAATAACAAAATATATGTCAAAATGCACTAAAACTTACAAGGACTCTAGTTTTGTGAGTCTGGAAAATGAAGCATTTATCTCCCCTATTAATCTCCTGGAACTCAAGTTCCAGCTTGTATTATAGAAAGAATTATTATCTTGCCATTTTAAACAAAAGCAAAATTTATCAAGAGTTGAAATGTATTGCAAAATTATGCTCATTAGATTATTAGAGTAGGTTTTTAGTTAATGGGAATTAAAATTGTGGATCTAAAGCAATACCAAGCTGATATACGAATACCATCACTTGCAAATGTATTATATCATTACATCTTCCCCTTATATTATTATTTATATAGTTATTAGAAGCCATACTTTACATTTAATTTTCACAAGGCAATCATAATTGGCACCCTTGGATGTTTCAAAAGAAGAGAAGAGCGGTACTTTTAGTGAAATGACCCTTGGATTGCTGCCAAACCCGCAAGTGAGACCTTCCCAAGTAAAAGTTGTTGGAACGCATGAATCTCCTTGCCAATTTATTCTGGGGATCTCATAAACATGTTTGATGCTCCGGATAACATCAACTGTTGTTTCTAGTAATAATCAGAAGTTTAGTGTTGAGATTCACATGTGTATATATATATATATATTAGGAACATAGTTCAATCCATTTAAGCTTCTAGAAGTCTTTTATATAGAAGAAATTACAGAAAGCACTAAGCAGTGAACAATTTAAGCAGAAAAGAATAAAACTTATAGCATTTTGGGCTTGAAAACAATTTAATAATGATATAGTTTTTGTATAATATAAAAGGGATGAAATCAAAACTGTGACCATTTAGGTTCTTCCCTTAAAACTACTTAAACCGACAAGAAGTTAGATATATGGTCATTCTTATATAAGCAAAATGTGATAAACTATCTAACTGAAAAAAAATAAGTTACCATCTTCTTGGTAAGTTGATGAATTAGGTTGCCCTAGCACTCTATAAATCTAAAAAGATTGAGCATGATTGGTAAATCAGATTCTGGAGTAGATTTGATCAAAATACAAATATGGTTTGCTTTTGAGGATATATATAGTGTAGGCCCATTGTTCTTGCTCAATGTGTTTGTCACTTTGTTGTAAGGTACTTGTTTACCATTCTGGTGCTTCATTACCAAGTAGGCATTATTAAGTGCTGCTTGTGCTTCTGTTGGACTAGCAATTGCCATGGTTATGGAGCATGCTTTTCTGTTGATTGCTGTTAGTAATTCATCACCCTCTTTTCTGCTTCTGCCAAGTCTCTAACATGCCAAGCTGGCTTTCTCTTTAATGCAACTAATTACCAATTGTTTTGCATTTAGACAAGTAATTATAACATGTATATCTTATTAGGGTAACACTATGCTATAGCCTCATTTTGAGGCTGTAACTTAGTTTTGGTATCATCATTTTTTATTTTTGTTGTTTTTTGTCTCAATTTTTTTTGAAATTAATTAATTATTTTCTATGTCGTATATATTTTTTTGAGAATTTTTGAAATGTTTTTGAAATATTTTTCATTTTCTTGTACTATTAATTCATAAGTAAAAAATTTTTAAAATTCAAAAAAATTTTAAAAAATTCTCAAAAAAAATATGTGACGTAAAAAATAATTAATTAATTCTAAAAAGTAAAAAAATTGGGATAAAAACCAAAAAAATGACAAATGAGGATGCCAAAGTTAAGTTACAACCCTAAAATGGGTCTGTAACTTAGACTTACACATCTTATTAATTATACGCTAGAAAATGATAGAGCTCCACTTGGAAAGTGGGATACATGAGTAAGATCCCATAAGTGAGCCAAGTGGTACATCTGTACTATAGTGTATGCAATTTTGGATACTTGTGTAGACAGCTACTTGCAACTTAACATCATAATATATATAATTTAGACTTTTGTTGATTTGCTGATTTTCTCAAAACCTTATTATGCTAACTAATTTTGAATTGTTGGTTTAATTAGCACTTAGGTCCTTATTTTTGATTTACCACTTTGGCTATTGAGCTTTCTGGCATGAGAAAAATTGAAGTTGTTTCAAAGCAACATGTGATTGGCTTTTATCTGCATTGTAAACAATATCAACTATAAAGAGGATTAAAGAAGTGAGGCAATGCAGTGTAAAAAATAACAGCTTAAAATTAGATAAAAGAGTGTGATAGAGATTGGAAGTACCTAGAAAGAGGCAAGAAAACTTATTTGACCCTTCCTTAATTATACCTTTGGAATCATAGGCACCGCTCATGTTAACAAATAGGATATTATACCTGAAGAATAATGAATAAATTGCAAAGTTGAACTTAAAAAACGCACTGATATCTTACCTAAAGGTAGAGAATCAAAGCTGTGATCATATATCTAGAAAAATCATACATAACATAGTTGGAAAAACTATCAATTAATTGTTTCTATATACTATTTGAAGGTTGCAACACCATATAAAGAATTACACACTCGTATAAATGAGCCTTGCATTTTGATAGAAGTATAAAAGAAATTCTAAATTAAGAAAATTACATGGGATATTCAAATTTTGAAAAACCACCAAATAAATAAAGTTATTAAAATTGATTTCACAAAACAAAACATTCGCATTTAAAAGATAAAAAATTGCGTAAATACTAATATGGTATCATGTTTATACACATACAATGATATAAAGTCAAGATAGTTTAGCCCAAAAATTAAGCCTTACTTTATAACAGGAGCTAAGGGAAAAAAGATGGTTTGGGATATAACAAATTTTAGATAATTCAGCATTTACTTGCATATATGCTTACTATAAAATTTAAAAGCTATCAATGCAAAGATAAGCTCACTATCTTGGCTAATAACAATTTCACTCTATCAATTATACCATTAAATTTGGGTTGCACATATATAATTTAAAAGACCATTTTCCCAAAGTGAAAGTTAAATATGTTAGAAGACTACAATTGAGTTCTAAAAATGTCCACAATGCACAACAAAATTACATGATATCATGTTAAAACCCAATCTATTAGACAAAATATTAATAGCACCATATCCATGGGCACACATTTCAAACCTATTAACTTGACTGTCAAGCTTTTTCATGAAATTGAGATATCATTTTGTAATACTGGCAAATTATCATGGATTTACTTAATATTATGTGAGGTATTACCAAATTCATTTATGTGCTATAGCTTCAACTCCATCTTCTCTATAGGAGAGTCCATGGCAAGTGGTGGATGTGGATCTGGCCACTTCAGTAGGAAGGCCAATGAGAAGGTTGTTGCTTAACCTTCCCACTCTGAGGTTGGGGATGGTAACATTCCCAACTTAGGGTTGCCCCTTCTGTCAGGCGCACCATCAGTATCAGTGCCAGATCGAGTACTTGTCAAATCTGGATTTGGCATGCCCACCACAGCCCCAACGACACTGCGTACATCAACATCTGGTGCTATGGGGTCATCTTAGGGGATTCCTCATATCTCAGCCAGTGTTGTAGGGTCTTCACAGCCGAATCCCCACATCTCACCCTCTAATCCCTTGCCTGGCACCAAAGTCCCTGACAAGGTGACAGCTGCCAAGGATATCAAATTAAATCTCTTAATAACTAATTCACCAAATAACTATAATATAAGGCACACCAGGTTGAATACTTGGATCACTTTAATTATGTAATCAAATCAAGATAGTGACAACAAGGGGGATTTTTATAACGACTAATCAAGTGAAAGTAATGAAAATGACAAACAGAATTTGGAAAACAACCAATCCAAGGGAAGTAACCAGTCTTGAAAATCACTAAGCGAGTTCTTGGTTTTTAGAACATATTAAGAAGCCTCAATATAATCTTTGGATCCACTACTGAATAAGCATCCATGATTTAATCAATAAAGGTTAGAAGAATTAAGCTTTCATCTAAACCTCATCTTGACCTAAAAACTAAAATCCAACCAAGCTAAACAACTTATCAATTAGTTTTGATGCCTTGTTCAGTCTCTATAGATCTCTTTTAACACATGGTAACTATGCAACTATCATATGAATATCCCAATCAAATTAAGCAACTTAATTAGAATCGCAAAAGAAAGGAAGAAACTTAATAAATGATTGAACTAGAAAATACTTAAGCCAAGATCTCAAAATCAAACATCAAGACCGTCAATCCCTAGGATTTAATTCTAGCCCTCCATGAACAAGAGGGACAAATTTGCAGAAAAATAAAGAGAAACTCTTGACAAAACATAGAAGAAAATAAGTCAGGAGGCAATGAAATAATGTTCAAACCCTAGTAGCTGGCTACGTTTTACAACTTCTGATTATATATATAACCCTAAAACCAGTAATTACAACTCTGCCCTAGGTTAAAATATCACTCCAGCTGCTGACCAGCTCATCAGACGAATTCTAGGGTAAAAGCATGAGCAAAACACTACAGTTTTGATAAGTGGCATGCTCAAGAGGAATTCCAATGACAACATTCTAGTTTTGACTTCTAGGTTGAATTTGACTTACTAAACATCTGAATCAGTCTTAGAGTTCTGCATCAAAGTTGTAGATATTTCTCTTAGCTTTACTACAAGATAAAATGCGTTATTATCAGATGTCTAGAACTCAAGTTATGGCCAAAATACAGAAACAACATAAAAGCCCCAATAATGCTAAAAGATATAATTATACCTAATTTGAACTCAAACTTATAAAATGTGGCCAAACCCAATAATTTAAGCATATAAGAGGATTAAAAAGCTAACTGTGAGGTTCAACTAATGTATAGAAATTGTGTTTATCAAATTCCCCTACACTTAGCTTCTGCAAGTCCCAGGAAATTTAAAATTCCAGAACAAGGAAACAAGGAAAAACAAATATACTCAAAACTAAAAATTCCAAAAGAGACAACTTCCAATGATGGTCAAGAATGCAAAAGGCTAGAAGCAAGAAGGGCAACCAAGGATTCAAGGTTTTGCAGCATCCAAGAGGTAACATTTCTTCTCAAATTACAACAATCAATAAGGTATCTTCAATTGAAAAGCATGAGTCAAGAATGATAGATCGTCACAAAATATACTGTCAATTACTCAAGTGTTTAAAAGGCAAGTGTTTCACTCAGTTAAGCTCATGAAAACAATTATGCACTTCCATATTCTATTTCTCTATTACACAAACATATGCACATATAAATCAAGAGGACTTAATTTAAGGCTGCATTAGGGCCAAGGCAAGGGAATGACATTATAGGAATATGACAAGCTAAGTACCCAAGAGAATGAAAAAGCATTGGAAAGGAACTCAAATGACAAGCATCAAGGATTTGTCTCAAGGTCATGTATGTAAAGCATATTCTTCTCACATATTCCTTTATCTTTCTTTCGTTTCATAGCCATATTCTTGTTTGTTCTCTTTTCTTCTCTTTTTTTTTTAATTTCTTTTGATCTTACATATTACCCATCAATTTCACAACCACCACACTTGGTAGTAGCTCCCATTCTTTAAGGTAAAGTAACGCAAAGACATGGTTTTTCACATAGGCTTTTAATGAGCTGAAACAAAGTATAGGCATTTAGGCTCAAGGGGGGTTAAACAAAGGAAAATGTTACAGGGTTGGCCATTTGGATAAAGGAGTTAAGCAAAGAAAGAATGCCTTAATCATGTTTATGTATGCAAGTGAAAATGCAAACTCAAAAACAATCAAAGCAAGTTCTAGAGTGATTAATTTTCATGAGTGAAAATCACACAAGAAGGAAGAGAATGGCACACATGCTAAATCCATCCATCAAAAGGCTCAAACTCACAAGGCATGTATCTATCAAACTCAATCACCAATCCAACATCCAAGACCAAGTATGTAAAATTCAAAAAGGAAAAAAGTCTATTCAATCATGCTATAAACCTTGAATTTCAATTGCTTCAAACTTACAAACTTTGCACCTCTTAAAACATCATTGGAAGGGAGAATAAAAATAGAAAGAGATGACAAAAACAAAAGCAAAAACTAAAAAAAAAAATCAAAACAGAAAACAGAAAGTAGAATGTAAATCCCTTCCCCACACTTAGATTTTTCATTGTCCTCAATGAAAATCACAAAAAGTAGCAAGTCATAAGTATCAGTAATCAATCCAAGACAGGTAAAATAGATGAGAGAGAAAGAAACATCCCTAGGAAGCGAGGTAGATGGCTTCCTGCAAGTGGACCTTTTCCACTATGTCCTGCTAAGCTCCTTCATAGAATGGTTTAAGGCAGTGCCCATTGACTTTGAAAGCTTTGTTAGTGGTCTCACTTATAATCTCCACCGCACCATAAGGAAAAACCTTAGTGATGACAAATGGACCAAGCCACCTAGAATGGAGCTTGCCGGGCATGAGCTTCAGGCGGAAGTTATAGAAGAGTACTTTTTAGCCAATGGAGAACCCCTTCCTTGTCAACATCTTATCATGAAGAAACTTGTTTTTTTCCTTGTAGATCCAGGAGTTCTCATAAGCTTCCAACCAAAGCTTTTCAAGTTCTTGGAGTTGGAGCTTTCTTTGGAATCTGCTTGGTTATACTCAAAATTACTCTTCTTTACCTCCCAATATGTTATGTGTTCAATCTCCACCAGAAGATGGCATGCTTTACTAAAGACTATCTAGTAGGAGGACATCCCAATACGTGTCTTGAAAGTGGTCCTGTAAGACCAAAGGGCATCCTCTAGCTCAGGCTCCAATCTTTCCTATTTAGGTTAGACAGTTTTCTCCAAGATTTGCTTGATCTCTCTGTTTGAGACTTTGGCTTGCCCATTTGTTTGGGGGTGGTAAGGGATGAAAGTTTTATGCAAAACTTATATTTTATTATTGAAGCCTCTATGCTCTGGTTGCAGAAGTGTGAACCCTGGTTACTAATTATAACCCTCTGAATACTAAATCTGCAGAAAATGTGTGATATAACAAAATCTACAACAACTATAGAATCATCAGTCTGAGTGGCTTTTGCCTCCACCCATTTAGACACATAATCAACAGCCAAAAATATGTAAACAAAACCAAAAGAAATAGGAAAAGGTCCCATAAAGTCAATACCCCAAACATAAAAAATCTCACAAAACTGCAAAAGTTGTTGAGGCATCTCATTTCTGCGAGAAATACTCCCTATTCTCTGGCACTGTTCACAAGACTTACAAAACATGTATGCATCATGAAATAGAGTAGGCCAACACAATCTAGAGTCCAAGACTTTCCTAGCTATACGTTGAGGCCCAAAATGCCCACCACATGCAAATGTGTGACAAAAACTAAGAACATACTGGAACTCATGATTAGGCACACATCTCTTAATAATTTGGTCACTACAAAACCTCCATATGTAGGGATCATCCCACATATAATACTTAGATTCACTTCTCATTTTATTATTCTGAGCCTTAGTAAAATATGTAGAAAAAACACTAGCAACTAAGAAATTGACCATATCGGCAAACCAAGGAGGGGTGACCTTACCTTGCAATTGTAAAAGCTGCTAATCAAGAAAAGAATCCTGGATGGGAAGGGGAGATGAGATTCTCTCAATTCAGCTCAGGTGGTCAGCCACTAGGTTTTTTGCTTTAATCTTAATTCCTTTGCTAGACACTACATGACCTAAAACTCTACCTTGCTCTACTATGAAATGACATTTCTCAAAATTTAGGATAAGGTTAGTTTCAATGCATTGATGCAGAACTCTAGATAAACTATCTAAACATGAATCAAAAGAAGAACCATATACAGTGAAATCATCCATAAATACCTCCATGTACTCTTCTAAAAGATCAGAGAAGATACTTACCATGCATTGCTAGAAGGTACCAGGAGCATTGCAGAGGTTAAAAGACATCTGCCTGTAAGCAAAAGTGCTAAAGGGATAGGTGAAAGTGGTATTCTCCTAATCCCTCAGGTGTAATATGGATCAGAAAGTAGCTAGTGTAGCTATCAAGAAGCAGTAATGTGATTTCCTAGCCAACCGCTCTAGCATCTGATCAATGAATGGTAGTGGATAATGATCATTCCTACTGGCCTAGTTAAGCCTCTTATAATCAGTGTAGACTCTCCAACTATTCTGTACTCTGGTAGGGATTAACTCGTTATTCTTGTTTGCTACCACTGTAACACTAGATTTCTTTGGGATAACCTACACCGGGCTTACCCAGTTGCTATAAGATATGGGATAGATGATGCCAACATGTAGTAGCTTGGTTACCTCTTTCTTCACCACATCTAGAATCAGAGGGTTCAACCTCCTTTAGGGCTGCCTCACTGGTTTAACTCCATCTTCTAATAATATTCTATGCATGTATGTAGAAGGGCTAATACTAGGGATATCAGCAAGAGTCTATCCGATGGCTTTCTTATGTTCTCTTAAAGTTCTTAGCTACAATATCAGGAAACTACTCATTATCTGCCAAGTATGCATACTTTAAGTGCTCAGGAAAATGCTTCAGCTCTAGTGTTAGTGGTTGCACTATGGAGGGGAGTAATTGAAGGGGCTGCAATGTTTCTACAAATTAAATTTCTTCATAATCATCAATTGCTGCATAATCTGTAGGAACAGAATCATCATTTCTCAAATATGCAGAAATTTTAGCACAAACAGAACATGTCACATAACCATCCAAACAATATAGGAGTTGCACTGAACAAAATCATCTAAACCCATAAAATCAAGATATTTAGTGCTTAGTTCATCATATACATCCTCAACTAATTTATCAAGTAATTCAATATGAAAAATAGAATGCTCTTCCGTGGGATACTTCATAGCATCAAAGATGTTAAACTGAATAACAAAGTCTCCAAACTTCATTGATAGATTTCCTGCATGCACATCTATTTTGGTTCTTACTATTTTGAGGAATGGTTTAACAAGAATAAGTGAGGCCTTGTTGGATGGTGACTTTCGCTCCATATACAGAAGATAAAAGTCTGTAGGAAAAATCAACTTATCAACCCATACTAACACATCTTCAATCACTCCGGTTGGGTATGCACTACTCCTATTAGCTAACTGGATCACAACACCTGTTGCACGCAAAGGTTCAAGTCCAAGAGATTGGAAAATAGACATAGGCATTACATTAATGGAAGCACCTAAATCTAGCATGGCATCCTCAAATCTGTAATTGCCTATGATACATGGAATTGTGAAGGTCACTAGATCCTTGCTTTTCTGAGGCATAGGCTTAATGAGGGCTGAAACATTTTTGCCCATACTAATTCTCTCGCTACCCGTTAGCCTCCTTCTGTGGGTACATAATTCCTTAAGAAATATGGCATACTTTGTAACTTGCTTAATTACATATAGTAATGGAATTGACTTCCACTTTTCTGAAGGTCTAGAGGAGCTCTTTGTCTTTCTCAGTCTCATATATCTTCCTGGACTGAGTGCTCTCTACGGAAAGGGAAGGGTTCTGCATGTTGTTACTGCTTATCAACAACCACTGATTTTTTCTTACCCCCAGGTTCTTGGGTTAGTACATCAGGAACCAAGTCTTCTGCTAGTTGTTACTGGTTCGTAGGTTGAGATTCTGTTAGCACTTGTACAGAATTTCTAGACCTTAGTGTAATGTCACTCACATTCCCTCTTGGATTGGGAATTGTTTAGGAAGGAAGTTGGCCAGAACCTTGGGATCATAATTGACTCATTGAAGAAACCAATTGTCTAATATGAGTTTCTAAGTTCTGTATGGTGGTCTCTGTCCTCTACTGAAACTGAATATTGTGGGTGGCCAACTGCTTCACCAAATTTTCAATTGAAGACTCAGGTTTTAGGGCTGCTGGACTTGGTTACTACATAGGTTGCTGGAAATGCTACATGCTTGGTCCAGTGTGGGTTTAAAATTGATGTTGCCTAGGTGGTTACTGGAATGTTACCTGTACTGCTGTGGTTGTTACTGTTAAATCGATACATTACCATACATTAGATTTGGATTATCTCTCTAACTAAGGTTATATATGCTAGAGTATGGATCATATCTAGGCTGCTGGTGCTGGTGTTGGTTACCAGGAAAGATACATGTTGCAGCCACTGAGTGTTCTTGCAATACAGAGCCATCATCCTAAAGTGTAAGGCATGCATCTGTGGGATGAGATAGGTAAGAGCAAATGCCAGACAGACTAGTAGATCCTTACATAGGTAATTTCTATCCCACTGCCACTTGTCTCACCAAGGAGGTCAACTCATTAAGTCTGTACTTCATTCTCTATTGGCCAGTGCTAGATAAATAAACCTTATTCACTTCTCTAGTAGAAGTAATCATCATAATACTAAACTATTGGGAATTGGCAGCCATGTTAGCAATTAAGCTCCTAGTAGTAATTGGGGTTTTATCAACCAATGCACCCCCACTGGCAGCATCAATCATGCTTTTGTCCATAGGCAACAAACTTTCATAGAAATATTGAATTAATAGTTGATCATTAATTTGGTGGTGGGGGCAGCTTAAGCACAATTTCTTAAATCGTTCCCAATACTCATATAAAGTCTCTCCTGATATATGTCTTATACCACATATATCTTTTCTAATGGATGTAGTTCTAGATGCAGGGAAAAACTTCTCCAATGACAGCTTTATCATGTCATTCCAACTCCTCACTGACCTATGAGATAGGCAATATAGCCAATCCTTGGCTGCATTAGCAAGGGAGAAGGGGAATGCTCTCAGTTTGATTTTCTCCTTTGATATTCCTTGTGGCTTCATTCTTGAACAGACCACATGGAATTCCTTCAAGTGCTTATGAGGGTCCTCTCTAACTAAGCCGTGAAACTTTGGCAACAAATGTATTAGTCCATATTTAAGCTCAAAGTCAGCATTAAGATTAGGATATTGGATCTCTAAAGGTTGGTAAGTAACATCCGGAGCAGCTAGTTCCTTAAGGGTCCTATTTTGTATGTTCTCACCCATAGTTACAATATCACCTAAGGTTTCAGGATCAAGTTTAGTTTCACTTTCACTTAAGGCTTCAGGTTCAGTTTCAAAATCTCTTTCAAATTCAAATTCAATTATTTCACTAAGCCTATGAGCTCTAATAAGTGAATGCAAGGTCCTCTCAATGTTAGGGTCAGTATCAAGTAAATGACTAAGGGAAGACCTAGTCATGCAGCATACAAAGCACTAAAACATAAAACATGCAAAATAGACTACACAACACTGAAATTTTGCCAAAATTGATCTAATTAATTAATAAACTCATTCTTAAAAATTATAGGATCAACCAAAGTGATGCACTAGCCAAGTAGTGAACCTTGCTTATCAGGTCATTTTCTGTCAACTGACCAAGTTTCAAGTCATTCTAAGCACATTTGTCCGTATAAAATCCTGAAAAATGACCTAAAACCACCTGTTTTCACTAGAAAACCACCAAAACATAGTAATCAGGGATTAGTGAAGGATTAGTAGTCAATAATACACCTAATAAGATTTATCAAAATCAGAATGATCATCGGTAACGATGCCAAAATTTGACAATTGCCAAAGCTATCAAATTTTATCTCATAATAACCGATTCACCAAATAAGTATAATATAAGGCACATCGAGTCAAATCCTTGGATCACTCTAATTATGTAATCAAATTAGGATAGTGACAACAAGGGGGGTTTTTATAATGATTAATCTAGTGAAAGTAATGAAAATGACAAACAGAATTTGGAAAACAACCAATCCAAGGGAATTAACCAGTCTTGATTTCAATTTATCCTTGATCATTAATGAGTCATTCAATCACTTATCGAGTTCTTGGTTTTTAGAAAATATCAAGAAGCCTCAATATAATCTTTGGATCCACTACTAAATAAGCATCCATGATTTAATTAATCAAGGTTAGACAAATTAAGCTTTCATCTAAACCCCATCTTGACCTAAAAACTAGAATCCAACCAAGCTAAACAACTCATCAATTAGTCTTGATGCCTTGTTCAGTCTCTGCAGATCACTTTTGACACATCGTAACTATGTAACTATCATATAAATATCCCAATCAAATTAAGCAACTTAATCAGAATCACAAAAGAAAGGGAGAAACTTAATAAATGATTGAACTGGAAAACACTCAAACCAAGATCTCAAAATCAAACATCAAGACTGTCAATCCCTAGGATTGATTAAAAGATTCTAGCCCTCCATTAACAAGAGGGATGAATTTATAGAAAAATAAAGAGAAACTCTAGACATAACAGAGAAGAAACTAAGTCAGGAGGCAATGGAATAATGTTCAAACCCTAGCTACTGGCTACATTTTGCAACTTCTGACATATATATAACCCTAAATCAATAATTACAACTTTGCCCCTAGGTCAAAATGTCACTCTAGCTACTGACCAGCTCATTAGACAAATTCTAGGACAAAAGCATGAGCAAAACACTGCAGTTTTGATAAATGGCATACATAAGAGGAATTCCAATGACAACATTCCAGTTCTGACTTCCAAGTTGAATTTTTTGTCAAACAATTCTAATACTCATTCCCTAGAATGAAGTAAACATATTGTTTTAAAGATTTGAACCGTCCAAGGACATTGTGAACAATATTGGGGTTATCTATAAATCACATTTTCACTATGCCTAAAGTCTCTACTAGGAGGTTCCCTAAGATGTGAAGGGCCATTGGTTTAACCAATTTAAGGTATTAATCAAACTTGCAGAGTTCACCTTCAATCAAAATTTTTTTTCATGATTACTATTTCTAACTAAATTGTTTCCAATGCTGGTAAAGTATATTTGGAAACCCAAGTTCAATGAAAAGGTTTGTCGTAATTAGGCAAGCAAGTGCACTGGCAGCTTGTGAGCATTGTTAAGTGCCATTTGAACAAGCAAGTCACAGGGTAATTGGATGGGCAAGGATATCAAGGACCAGTTATGGGAGACTTGGGGGACCCTTAAGTTCAATGCTACCTCGGATCAGAACAACAACACCTGACTGTGGATGGATGTTGTTGATGGGATGAACAATAAGGGATAAATTTATGGGATGACCTCTGAGGCTGCCGTGGTCGAAATGGGTCAATCAAGCCAACTTCCATGAGCTAGCCAAGATCCCTAGGCTTTACAGAATATGGAACAGCAGGTGGCAAAACTCACACATATCATAGATTAGCAAGAACAGTGGATGAGGCAATCTACAGAGTGGATGATGTATGTAGTCTGTGGCATGTCTCAGTTTGTTTATGTCCCTTTCCCTCCCCTTGCCCATTCCTCAACTGTCACTGATCCCACTGACGATGATTATGAGTTAAATGATGATCAGGATCTTCGTTGATGCATTTTTTTACATTACATTTAATTTGATTGAATAATATATAAATATTGTTTGTTATGTTATACATTGAAGTTGTTACTAAAATTATTATTATATTGATATTGCTCAGGTCTCATTTATTAAGATAAACATTTAAGTTATTTTTTAAATATGACAGGTATTAGTATAACAAAAAAAATTTATTTAAAATAAAAATTTTAAAAAATTAATTTTTAATTTTTCTGATGGTTTTTCACACAGCTAATAGCCATGAGAATATTTTAATTTTTTTATTTTAGTCCCTGTTATCACAGCCATTATCACGAATTGAAGTCCATCATGGGTTGTCACAAACAGATATCCGTGAGCAAATCTCTCACATGTTGTCCTGTTTTTTCTTACGGACTTATTACACATTTGTCATGGATTCCCTCTGTAAGAATAATTGTAATAGAGGATTATCCATGATAGTTAAGAATATGTTAGAATTTCCATAAGAAATGTCATTTCTTACAGTGTTTAGAATTTCCATCACTAGCATTTTTTTGTAGTGTTTAAAGAAAATACTATAACTAATTCTAGAAAAATAGAAATCAAGTAATGCTTGATCCATATGAAACTAGACATGCAGTGCTTTCCAACAAGTACTCTTAGGCTGAATTTGAACTTGGATTAGACATCCAAACATTCAAAGCAATTGGCTTTGATTCTGATTCCTTGACAGCATGATCATCACTTGTTGGGCTTAGGTAATCTCGTGCTCTAAGCATTAGCCTTTTAAATGAGATACTCCTACATCAATAATTATAAAGTACTGAACTTAAGAAACATGAATTCATTGAAAGTAATAAATTTATTCATATAATTGATTAAAAAGGGTTTTCGACATTTTAATACACATAAAACAAAGTTCACAAACTTGTAAAATTAAACAATGGTTCCCAAATAAATTAAACATCACATAAATGCAATGCATGCCTTATCATTTTTTTTGTATCTCTATTTTTACCTGAATCACTAAAATTCTGTTACTATTCCAACCATGTAGTTTCAATTTATCAACAACACTTTACACTTTACGTGTAAAATTAACTTATATGCATAACCATGCCATTAAAAATTATCCTATCTTCCAATTCATATTCTGCAACTAATTCCTTGAGCAACAAATTTACAGTGAAATTATATAGCCTTCTAAACCTTTTCAGTTTGATCTTACTTTTATTTGGCCAAAGCGGCTTATTACTAGTTTTATCAACTCCTTGATACCGCTAAGTTTCCATGTCTGCAAATTATCTACATTACATACTTATATTATTAGTTACCCAATGGTTATTTCATTAATTATCTATATCAACCGACCATTGTACTCATATATTTACTCAAAACTTACATAACCCAATCAACCCCTAAATGTACCATCATGACTTCTCATAATACCAACCCAATACTATTATACAACACCTAATAGTTTGATTCTTAATCACTTGGAATCATAATGGTATTTAGGATGAGATTTACTCATATGTGCTTCCTTTAAAGACCACCACATCAGCCCGTAACAGTCCCATTTGAGTTTTCAAATTATTCACAAGAGTATCATAAGTCAAACCTAGAAATAGATTGATGATTATAAACCTATAGGGTGCAATTCCTTGTTCTAAATTAGAAAAATCTAAGATTTAGTCCTTATTGGTAAACTCTTGAACAAAATTTTCCCTTGATTATGACAAACTCACTAGGTGAAGAGAGGTAGTCTACAACTCTCTTGTTAAAGCCAATTGTGGTGAACTTTGGGAAAAGGCATTTTCTAAACTACATCTGGGTGTAGTAATATAATCTCACCCAGATGCTAAGGACCTACTTGATTTATTATGGGCTTCACTCACATATGGGGAAGGATAATATTGTTATATCGAATGTAGCATAGTAAACACTTGAAAAAGTTGGAAAAATCACCCCAAAAATGACTAAAAGCACACAAAAAATGAGTTACTTGTAATTTGAAAGCAAAAAATTTCCTTCATAATGCTTCTCGAGGGCTCTTAGGCCTCTTAATCTGAGCCCCCTCTTCCTTGCAATGGCTAAAGTCTCTTGAATTTATAAAGCATTAGGATGGTTCACTCGATCGCACCTAAGAAAAATGCCTAGATGCATAAGGTTTTTAGTCTATAACTCTCTTGAGTGCTTCCTAACTAGTTTACACTATTGGTTCATAAAAGCTCTTTATGATTGCTCTTGGTGCATGCCGTTACACATTAACTCATAATACCAATAGTTTTGATTAACTTTTATGAAAATTAGGTATTATAAAGCACCTCTGTCTCTTCTATCTTTGAGTTTCTTTTCCCCTATGGATTTCTAGTTGAATCCTTATCGGTTCTCTTCTCTGTTCACCATTTCTTTTCTTCCTTCTCATGGGTTTTCTGATTTTGACTAGAAGTGGTTAATGGCTTACTTTGATTCTTGTTTTTGGAGAAATGAATTCAGGGTCATGGCATTCTATGTGTGGATATTTTGGTAAAGTTAAAATCTATGGATGGTGGTTCTGAATGTATGGTCTACTTTGTAATATTGATTTTTGAATATGGACTTCCCTTTTGATGCTTTAGGATTAAAAGTTTTATTATAATGATTTTTAGTTTTGATTTGGTTCTGGAAATGGGTGTTTTGAATCTCTAATGAAAACCCATTTTTTCTGATACTACTATGCGTTTAATGCATTATTGTACTTTTTTTTCTTATCTTGTGATTATCAGTTTGGATAGTTCTTTTATGAAACCTTTGGGTTATGGAAATTTTAGAATGCATAGCAGCTGTTTGATAAAATGCTTGAAAGAGATTTTGCTGGGTTCTATTTTTCTACTTCGACGAATTAATGTTTTGTGTGATGATTGAGTTTTGTGCATGTTCATTAGTTTAATTTAAGAGATTGAAGAGCACTTTTTGGATCATTGCAGGTTGTGATTTTTCCTTACCTAGTTAGCTATTTTTTAAAGTTTTAACTACATTTATCTTACTTCTTCCCTGGAGTTGTTGTTTAGTGAGCTACTTCATACAAGCCAATTAAATAGGAAACTTTCATAAGAACCAAATTTCTTATAAGCTTCCTATTTCATGTTCTTGTGAACGCTATTGTTCACAATTTTATAACTATGCAAAATACAAGTGTACACTATTATGACAAGTAATATAGAATGAGTGAGTTATCATTCCTATGAGGAACCATTACTAGTTTGTTAGCTACTAGCTTTTATCTTTCCCAATTTAAATCAAACCAATAATAAAAGAGAATTAGCTACTTAACTAATTAAAGCAATTATAACGATAAATGCTAGATAACTAGAGATGAAAGATTATAATTTTGGAAAGCTTAGGACTACAATTTTCACCACACTTCATTAATCTTAATTCTCTCCCTAATAAAGTTAGTTAATTATCTTAATTACTAGTCAGAGTTCTTAAGCATCCAAATCATCTCTACCAAGATTAAGTGGAGTTACTCCTAATTAGATTCACCTTATATTCCTATAGGCAATTCTAATCAAATGGTTCATTAAGTTTAATTCCCTATTTAATGATTGTATGTGTTGCATAGGTATATTTCTATCCTATACAATCTTACCACTTATGCTAAGTGATCACACATCCCTCAATTCATGGAAAAACCCCAAATCCATTTTTCGAAGCACCTAGGGTTCCCTAAATTAACCTATGGCCAGTAGATTAAATGCATGAAACACAAAAAAGAAAAAGTAATGGAGATAAAAATATAAATTTTATCGAGAATTAAATTCAAAAGGATTACTTGTGGGTTCAAATTGTAATCCTAGAATAAAATGGTTGACTCCATTACTAGAGTTGCAAACATTATGTTCAGAAAAGAAAGCAACATAAAAACAAATTCAGAAAGAGAAAAAAGAAAATAGAAGTAAACAATTGAAGTCCATAGTCCCTTTCTCCTTATTTCTTTTCTTCAAAAGTTCCTCTATAGGCCTTCTCTCATGCGCTCTAAATGTAATCTCTTATTTCTTAAAGTTAAAAAGTGCATTTCTAATTAATTTTGACCTACTTAAGTGACTTAGTAGTGCTAGTGTATAAACCCAGCTCCTAAATTTTACACTACAAGAAATTTGACTTTCAATGGTGACTTTTTTGTGATGAACTTAAAATTCATCACTAAAACAAGGTTTTTTATGACGACTTATAGATGTCATCACTGAATGTAGTTGTCAGCGATTTTTAGTGATGACTACTTTTGTCACAAAATCCAACCTTTTTAGTGACGACGGTCATTTGTCATAACAGAAGATATCCAAATGTCATCACTAAAAGTCAAAATTTTGTACTAAAGTTGGTTGGTTTAAAAATTTCACAATTTAGTGACGACAATTAGAATGTCGTCACTAAAAATCTTTTGTGACAACTTTGACGCGTCACTAAAACAATGTTTTTTGTGACGACATCCTATCTGTCGTCACTAAAAACAAGGTTTTGTAAACATTCAGTGACGACATTAATTTATCGTCACTAAATGTCTGTTAAGGTGAAGGCTTTTGTGACGACATTTATATATCGTCACTAAAAGTAAAAGATAACCAATCCTTTATGAAATTTGGGGGGTTTAGAATTTCATGATTAGTGACGATAATTATAATGTCGTCATAAAAAATCTTTTGTGGCGACTTGGATCGTCACTAAAACAAGGTTTCATAAACCTTTAGTGATGACAGTTATTTGTCGTCACTAAATGTCTGTACTAAGGGCTTTTTGTGACGACTTAGGTACGTCACAAAAGGTAAGTTAAAAATAAGCCTTCTTTCACCCCTCACGTATAGCTTTCACCGAACTCTCTTCAGTTTTCCGTTTTGCTTATTTCTTCCTCTTGGCCATGTGTAACCAGCCAGCATCCTACATCGCGGTCGTGCTCGTCAGAGTCACTTAACCAGCCACTGGTCTTTGCCACATACTGTAGTAAACTCCAACGCAGCCATCAATGAACCTGGTTCCTTCTCCCTTACATTCAACTACTGAATCTCTTGCTAAGTAAATGCTAAATCCTAACTCAGTTAGCTTATAATTGTTCTTCCTTTGTTTTGTGGTTCTGATTTGGGGGTTTGTGGTTTTTCTCATTTTGTGGTTTGTGGCTTTTCTAATTTAGGGGGTTTGTGAGAGTGTCATTTCCAGAAATTGATAACTAACAAGGCGAAGCATGTGCTCTACATGTTAATATAGCAAATGAGTGTCCTTAATTTGAAATGCTTATATAATATAATATATGGAAGAATGTGTGATAATTTGAGTGTTATAGTTCATAAAAACCCCATCTTGTTTTGCATAAAAAGAGAGATAGAATACCTATGAGAGAGAGTCAAGGAAAATTCTTTCCTCTGCTATGACTAAAGGCTAAGGGAATACCTCACTCAAAAGTCTTTATGTGAATCTCTTCCCGACCAGGCCAGGCCGAATCGAGCCACCACTTGGGATGGGAATGGCTTTGCAAGGATAACTGGTATGGGATTGACTTCATGCCTGAGCTAAGAGAAGAGATTGATAACCCGACCATCCACATATCCTATAGCTTAACAGTTCTGGCAACTAGTTTCAGCTGTAAACTCTTAAATCCATTGAATCCATATCATATTGGCCTTACTCAAACAAAAGCACCAAGACTTAGCCCCTAGCTAGCACATAACAGACACCATAGGAAAGGGCACACCAAACCATTTTTGAACAAGGTCACCCTTAGCACAAAAGAGTTTAAGCTTTCCCCTAAGAAACTCCTATTTCCTTTATTTTTGAATGCACTAAGAAAGTCTATTTATATGTCTAGTAGCTTGAGACTACCACTTGACACCCTAAGCATCATGTTCCTCTTCTTTTGGTGAAGCTATTGGTGTGGCCTATGGGTGGGTGCAAGCCAAGGCTACCGTAGATACCCTTATCCTATAGGGGCTTTGTTATTTGTGTTTTAACCTATTTCCACCTTTCAATTCTCATGTTTTTTAATGTTTGGCTTAAGCTTCATACAGAGCAGCATGTGAGTGATTATTAGAGGATCTCCCTACAAATCCTACATGTCTTTCCCTACCTTTTTACTGCCTTGCCTTGTTTTCTTCTCTGTTAGTACTCTTCAAATCACAAACCACACCAACAACTACTTAGGAGTAAGGAAATTGAATTTAATTACACTCACTCCATCTCAGTTGTTATAAACACATAGTTACTTTCAAGTGTTTTTCGACAAATTTTAATCTTATTTCATTTGTTGGCATACCCATAAGAGATGAAGAATGTGTAGAGCACTTGTGATGATTCATTTTATTTTCAATTTCCAAATTGGTAATCAACTAATCTATTGGCATTGGTAGAGATATGAAGTCTATTTTTTCTTGTTCCAGGCTTAATTAAGAAAACTAGAAAACAAAGAGTTACTGCATTTGTAGCCATTAGTGGATTAAAATGGGTACGTATAGGGCTTCCAATCTAAGTTAAGATGCTGGTCCCAACTCCCAACTTCCAAGGATTGGTAGTGACCTTTCATGGGATTAAGCATTGATGGGCTTTATGAAGAGTAGTTGAAAGTATATGTAAATAATTTTTTATTAAAAAGATGCTGATATTGGTTTCCTTTTAGTCATTTGATGGTGGTTTTCATTGGAGAAAGTGAGTTATATAATGGGTAACCAGTTGATGAGAACCCAATGAGAAAATTAGAGTAACCCAATGAAAAAAATAAGGGAATGTCTTCTTTATGGGAACTAGAATTTTTTTACTTTTTAGTTTCAAAAATATTGGTCTTCTCCTTGTATCTCACTTCTTAAGGATTTATAAATTATTCTTATTACCACTTTTTATCTTTCATGAAATCATCTTATCTGCAAACTCAATAATAAAAAACATACATTACATAAACAAAAAATGTAAGATTGTAGCATATGTGGAGTCGCATGCATGGGTTCTAGTATATAGCTTTTATTCTATGATATTTTGCAATTTTTTACTCAAATAATTCAAATGTTCACCTTTTGATGAATGGTGTGACAGAAATGTCAATTTAAGAATAGTCCTACTTTTGGATAAGTGTCTATGTTATATTGGTTGAAGACATGGATTAATTAGAATAGCTTTATGGTTTTTATTAACATGGTAGATCCATATAAATTTATTGTTTTAAATTGCTGCATTAGGACGATTTCCAAAGTTTATAAAGGCTTACAATTAGATCTCTATGAAGATGGCATTTTACATTCTTAAGGATTTTCTTTTGCTACTTTTCTTTATGTAGTGCTAAGTCTTTTTTCTTATGCTTTAGACCTGACTTGTGAGCTTCTAAAGAATAGGAACATTGAATCTATGTGCTAGATCTTAATTGAACATTGAACCTGGTTTTGATGAATATCTTTTTGTAGGTACTTGAAATGTAAGCAACATTTTTCCACCGGGTAATTGTAATATTTGGTTAGTGCTGCTGACCAAAATTGGTGGTGAAAATGACAATGACTAGTCTGTGGCAATCATCAATGATATAATTGACTTCACTGAAGAGATTAACCATTTAAAAAAGAAGAAAGAACAGTAGTGATACAAGAAATGAAGAATTAAGTTGGAAGTTAGAATTGAGAATGAGACAAGAAAGCAAAAGAAATGGCAAAAGTTAAGGATGGGGGGTGGTGGAAATAATGCTGCGATTAGGGGGGA
>JASKGM010029567.1:0-26153 GCA_034509205.1 Ceratonia siliqua | reverse complement strand
TATATATATATATATATATATATATTCATTAAAAATTGAGATGTCACTCACGTGACTTTAATGACTAATTATAGCCATTCATTTTTTATTTAACGATCATTAATTTTGTCTTTTTATCTCTTATAATAAACTATTCATCTCATAAGATATATCTCTTACACACACATGTGTACATATATATATATAATAGATCCCTCCTTGTCTTGGCCTTATAACTCGATGGACCGTGATCGGCTCGAGGACAAAAAATGTGCCACCTAACCCAATCAAACCTAACCTGAAAACCCTTTACAACTTAATAGAGAACCCGAAGTTAGAACCAAACTTTATATTTATTAGAATGTAGGTTCCACACCAAGAAGATTTTTCAGTTCAATTACGACATCAAAAAGATTTTGTCCAACTAGCTCATTCTCCCTCCCAAGTCCTAGCCTAATGGAATATTTGGAGTCAAGTCGACCGAATCCTATATGCTCCTTTGAAAACATGCAAGATATCTAATTTTCAATGTGTGGTACCATTAATGACATGACATTATATATCACCATTAAATGTACGAGTCATACTGTCACAACGTGACGGCCCAGTGAAAAACTATCATTTTATGACTTTGGGGCACGTAAGGGAAAACGTAGAAAAAATGGGAGTCGCCACCGATTAATTAGAAGGATAATTGGGATTCTTAAAAAAAAAACGAAAGGAAAACTGGCCTTCGGAACCAGAAGAAGGGTTCGGGAGTCGAATTACGCGTAGGAAAGGTGTTAGGCATCCTACAACGTCCATCCCTAAGGATGGTTACCCTAAGTTGTTTGTACTTAATAATTTTACTATATCTTAATTACCCCTTTTATCAATAAAACAATAATGGACAAAAATGGAAAAATAAATAATTAGACTTGCCTTACCAAGTAAGTACCTACGTACCCCGAAAGGGATCAAGGTCAACGTAGTTCGGAAATGGTTTCGTTAAGCTGATTAAGCGAAAAGACATTAGGACATTTAGGGAAAATTAAATTTTCACTTAAAGCCTGAACAGTGAATTAGGACTTTGGAGAGAACACATCTCTACTGAATGCCTGTGAAAATCGAGACTTTTGGAAAATAAAATTCTACTGAAAGTCTATGGAAATTATGACATTGGGAAGAAAAAACCTCCACTGAAGGCCTATGAGAGTTGAGACTTTGGGAAAATAAAATTCCACCGAAAGTCTAGAAAAAGAAATAAGCGTGATCTCGGGAAAGATGAACTTCCACTAAAGGTTTGTGAGATTTATGACATCGGGGAGTATGTAACTTCACTAAATATCCTTTAAACGTTCACAAATGAAATGAAAATTGTGATTTTAGTATTCTTAATCAAATCTTAGTTTTCCCAATTTTTTTTGTGACAAAACTGAAATTTCTAAAAGAATAGAGGTGATAATGGAATTCCAAAAATTTAGGCCAAAATAGAATTCTTAGGAATGTTGGGGTTAAGACAAAATCATTAAAAATAAAAAATGAAATTTATACCAAATAAATGGGTTAAAATGTAATTTATGCCAATAGTGAGGCAAAAATATAATTTTTAAGAAGTACTTGGAATGAGGATCACATTGGAAAAATTATTCATAGTTTAAAGTATAACAATTCATAAGAGTTTTGAATCTTTTAAATTTTCTCTTTAAAATCATTTTATTGGGCCATTAGAGCCACCTTGGGAACTGGGCCCTAAACCCTTATTTTTCCATTTGTAATTTACAAAAGGAGGTATAAGGCCTTGAACCCCTTTTTATTTAAATAATTGGGCCTTTGAAACTTTGTAAAATTTTCCATTTTAATGACTTTTTGGGCTTTTGGAACCCCTCTTGAACATAATCCAATTAGGCTTTGGAAACCTAGATAGCACGGTAAGTAGGATGGGTTGTGGAGCCAATGATTGACAGCGAGGGATAAATCTCAAAGCAACACCACGCAAGAGGACGTATTAGTATGCCAAATGGAATGAATAGAAAAGAAATTTTGGGTACCAATAGAACAACAAGAATAATGATCAAACAATCAATTCTATACAGCCCTATCTGGAGAACTCATACGTATATATATAAGTACACAAGTAAAAGACCTCCACTTACCGTTAATGAAAAGTTCACAACACCCTATTTAAGTGAAACTAGTGGCAGTGTTTTTAACTAAAATGGTAGCACCATGTTCAATAAAGAAAACTGGCAATAGCATGATTAGAGTAGCACAATTATACTAAACCACCAATGATATGTTCAAGCAACATGATCTAATCAGCAAGGAATCAACATGCTTAAAACCTTTTTCATGCTTAGGTGAAAACTAAAATCCTAATTCCTGACTTTGAGATATAAAAAAGAAGAAGAACAACTCTTAAGTAAACTACAACAAAATTTGCGAGGCACCCTCAATCATCATTTCCAAGCATTAGATATTTATTGACCTAAAATGGCCTAACACGAATTCAGAGAACATCAGAAGAAGAGAAGAGTATGTATTCAACAGAGATTGGCCTGGAACTAGGAAATCCTACTTCACGCAGAAATTAAGAACTCACTAAATGCAACCAGCATTCAGAGACTCATGGGCTTATCAAACCCAAAAACACCTCCCCCAACAGAAAAATACCATCTAATTAAAAGAAATCTCTATATTTACTACAGATTATCAAAATAATAAATCTCAACTTAGGGGTTAATGCCTTAGATTACACAGAAAACCTAATTCCCAGGTGTATTCTGAATTAACTTTCAATCAACACATCAATGAACTAGCAATCTTATAGCCTGGACACACAGAACCATCGAATGGCTCCTCACCCTGTTACAAAATAATGAAATATATGACCCATAATTAGATTTAATACTACCATCCACAAACAGAATAATGAACTTCAATTGAATGATGTTTCAGAAAGTGAGCCCTTCTAAACAAAATAATTGCAAATTCAAGACCATGAAGTATCAAATTTGGCCAACCAAATATATTACATAATAAGACAAAACGGAAATGGGGTATATACAAGAATGAATTAGCCCACAGAATTCAGTAGAACGCAAATTAACTGTCCAAGCATGAAATATGATGATTTAGATAGCAAATATCCACCCTGATGTTAGCAAACTGGAAATCAAAAGTTGAAACATGTATTAATACAAAAGAATCCCACCCTTGACTATACCAAGATAGTATTCGAAACCAAAATACCTAATTTTTATGCAATGAAGAATCAAAAAATAGTAAGGAGGAAAAAAAAAAACACCCAAATCAGGACCGTGAGGGAAAATTACTTAATAAAGTATATGAGTTTAGATGAAAATGAACCTACTTTCAGTCTCGGTTTCTAATTCTTTGTTTCCTGGATCCAATTCGCCCTCGGAGATCTTCTCTCTTATTCCTCTTTCTTGATCCAAATCCTCGATCTTGTTTCCCCCTTTGATTCAGCTTCGAAAACTCTCTGCTTCGTTGAGTTCTCCCTTCTCCAGTTTATTCTCTTTTTGCTCTGCTCTCAGTTTTCTCCTCTGCTTTTGTCTCTTTCCCCCCCAACTCTCGGTTTTCTCGCTTCTCAGAAGCTCTTCGTTGGTTCCTTCCTTGCTAATGCTCTCGGATCCCCCTCATCTCAGAAGTTCTTCCCTTATTTTTGGGTCCTTTTGACACTCCTCCTCGGCGTCTTTTATAGCAAAAAAACAATTCCCAAATCCTCATTCATTAGCATTAGAGAAAGAAGGAAAATGGAAAGAAATATAAGGCTTCCCCTTTGATTGGTTGAAGATTGAAGAGAAGATATAAGAGATGGGCAGTGGTTTATCAGTCAACGAGAAAGGAAAGACAGTGGGATAACAGGGAGGAAGGGTGTTGCGGCGTGAAGTAGAGAGAAAAGGGAGCAAAGGTGAGAGGAACCGGGGAGAGAAGACAATTTTGGGGATTAGGGTTTGTTAGGGTTCATCTGGGTTAAGAGTGTGATCGGATCAGGTACTGGGTTATCCCGGTTGAGTGGGTTGGGCTGAGATTATTAGAGTGGGCTGGGTCTGGTTTTTTTGTTCAATGGCTACTTGAGTCACCAAAAATGGCTTTTTAGGGCCCTTTTCCTCTCTTTTCTTACTCTTTTTTTTTTGTTTCTTTTGTTTTTTCGTTTTATTTTAATTAATTAATTTTTTAATAATATATTTTTTTCTCTTCTCTTATTATTTTATTATTATTTTAATTATTTTCATATGTCTTTTTGTTTTTGTTATTATTTTCTTTTAAGAGAAAATTGTTAATTTTAATAAATCCCTAGATAAAATTAGGTGTTCACACCTACTTTATCTAATAGTAATCATAGTGTCACGTCATTAATGGGATGAGAGATTAGTCATACACAAGAGTCTAGGGAAGAGTCAAGGTTTCTAATAAGAGAATTAAATTGCAAGAGAACAAAAAGGTCAGTTACTAGTAGTAGCTAGAGCTTTAGTAAGGACTCTGATAGTAAGTCAGTGCTCTATTTGAGAGTAATGCTATCAGAATAATGAGATTATAGATTGAGTATGAGAGTAATGACCTTGAGATATTCTTCAGTAGCCCCTTATATCGAGCTTCATCAAGATGGCGAGAATTGTTATATGGTTTGGTGAGGCGTGGTGTGATTCCAAAAAACAATATTGAGCTCCATCAAAATGGCAAAAATTCTTATATGATTTCGTGAGGTGTGCATAATTTCAAAAAATAGTTATTCGAACTATTATTCATGGTATATAAAGGTCACTTTTTGTTACCACTGGTTAGTGTGCTCCTTTGTGAGCTTTGCTTCGTTGTTTTGAACTTATTTAGGTCTGCTGAGTTGGTTTTTAAAGATTAATTGATGTATTCCATATTATATAGTATGAGATAGTATCAATGTAAAATTATATATATATTTGTTAAGTATTTTTAAAAGTATCATACTTTAAAACATTAATACTCAAACTTTACTTTGTAATATCATATTTTAAGACAGTTTTGGCAAAGTACTCTTCTAAAATACTCAAATACTTGACTGAAATACTCGGTATATTTGTCCAAACACTCAATTTTGTTCATTCCAATTATTGCCCCACGGCAAAATTACAAAGAAGTCCTCAACTTGTTCGTTCGTTTCTTTCCAGCTACCGAGTTTGTTTTTAAAAAAATAAAAATAAACGTAAAACTAGTGGCTAGACGCCGCGTATTTTTACTACTATTCCTAGCACTATCAATTTTAAGTCCGGCCCGACGGGCCAGCCTGTTTTTGGAGGGTTAGGGTTGGGCTCGAGCCTTGATTTTCAAGGCCCAAATTTAAGCGGACATATAAGGGCCAGGCCTATTCGGGCTGGGCTAATAAGGGCTTAGCCCACTGGCCCGAATTTTTTTTTAATAATTTTTTTATCATAAATAGTATATGAATTAAACCACTTATATTTAAATTTATATATATTTATATTAATTTTTTATTCTAATTAGCATATGAATTAAACACATTTTTTATGAATTATTTACAAATTTATTTTTATCATAGTACTGTATTTAATTACTTAGAGTATCTTAACTTATCTAAATCACACCATTTTTATTTAAACAATTACGTTTCTACTGTTGATTACATACAATGTTATCCAATGATCCATTATTAATGTAGACAGTACCCAATTAATGTATATATATATTCGCTCAATTATTTAGTTATAACTTATAATATCAAATTTTTATTATATGGTTTGATTTAAATGGATTGAACAATTAGGGCCAATATATATGTTGCACCATTATGACTTGTTAAAACTTCTTAAATATAATAATTATGTTATATAAATTAACATTAGGTATTCATAATCAGTTTAGACCATATATTTTAATTTTAATTATTTACAAATTTCTATGTTTTATTATGAGAATGGAAGAAATCATAGACACCAAATATTATTGGTTGCAATTTGATTAATTTAGAATATGCGTTTGTTGATTTTTGTAAGTAATTTTTGTATTTTATTATTTTTTAATTTTTTTGATTAAGTCATTTTAAGCCCGTTTAGGCCCTGAAATCCTGGAGGACCGGTTTAGAACTTTCAAATAGAGGTCCGACAAAAAAAAGACTTGACCTGTTTTTCTTATAACCCGAGAAAGATCAAATCGGACCAATCCATTTTGACAATGCTAACTATTCCAACGACAATCGTCCTAATCCATCGTAATTACGTTCTTAGCACAAATTATTATTACAATTGGGTGGAGCGACAAGTAGGTCCCACTTACTCTCCCATCGGATGAGCCTCAAAATGAACGTCCAACATCTCGCCACGTTGCATCTCCATCACGGTCTCTTCTTTCCAGCGTTCGTATTGGGCCCTAGATTAGGAATTAGGATAGGGTAATCATAAAAAGATTTTCCTGATTTTCTAATTTTTAATCAGAATAATTATTTATTACAACACCAAATTTTTTATAATATTTATGAATAGTAATTAATTAGATATATAATATTAAGATATTATTTATTTATTATTATTATACTTATATTAAAATTTTTAATAATTAGATAATATTTTTTATAATAAAATAATTATTTTATAAAAATAATTATAAACAATAAATAAAAATAAACAATATCGTTACATCTTATAAAGAATATAATGTTTATAGAATAATTTAAAATTTTAATTTCATAAAAAATAAGAAATAATTATCTCTTTTTTATTTTGTAATTATAATGTTGAATTATTATGAATAAAGATTACAGTAATGAGTTCGACTAAGTTATAAGAATTTTTTTAACATTTGCAGTTAATTTTTTTATTATTACCCAAAAACAGTATTATTAAAACTTCATAATTTAGAAAAAAGTTATTTCTCTTTAAAAATTATAATAATCCATTGTAGAAGACACTAAATAATACAAACATTATTCTCTTATTTTTAATATTAACATTTATTTTTTTATAAAATATGTTTAAGTGGGATTATTGTATTTAAATAAGATAAATAATTTTGTTTAAAACTATTTATTGCTTTATTTTTTTTCTTTGTTTCAGATAGTTGATCTATATTAATTTATTCAATAATATCTAAATTCATAACTTGAAATAGAAATTATTAGAATATAGATGACATTCACGCTAAGAGAATCAAGTATAATATGATGTTATTCTAATTTTTCTCATAACAAATAATAAAATATAATCAAAAGAAAACTTTATGCAATGTCATAAAAGAATTAATTATAATATTGAGAATGAACAATAAGAGAATAAGCTGAGTGTAACTTTCCTTTTTAAAAGTAAGACAAAATGTTATTAAGAAAATTGAAAAATGAATATTGGAGTATATCCGTAGAATTTGGATTTAGTCCTTTTCTCATTCGGTTATTTTATGTTCTTTTCTTATTATATAGGATTGAATTCTTTGGTATATATAAATAAAATTTATATTGTATTAATATATGTCCATTAGACTTATATAATATGAATTAAAAAATATAAAATATAAAATATAAAAATATGATTTACATATACAATAATACATTTTTGACTCATAGATGATGAGTTAGATTTGGATGACTATTTTTTTATGTTTTTTTTTAATTTGGATCATGAACAAGTCTAATAGGCATATATTAACACAATATAAATTTTAGTTATATATATCAAAGAATTCAACTCTATATAACAACAAAAAAAAAAAAAAACCAGATATCCATATCAGGTTGAGTTGGATGAAATGATTGAACCTTACTGACGTGGATCCTTGCTGTCTGGCCCAAGTCTCACTCAAATTACATAACTGTTCTGATCTACATCAGCCAATAGGATGCTGCCACTTAGGCAACCAGAATTCAATCTCATGTGCGCGGCTATTAGAATAATGGATCCGGATCCCATGAAGTCAGGGGTGACTTCATGGGATCCGGTCAAAATCCTGGCCGTCCAATTCGTGTTGGACGGCCAGGATTCATTCAAATTTTTTTAAAAAATTTTTGACACAAATATCGAGATATATTATTTTTAAGAAAAATAAAATCTGAAACAATCTGGACCGTCCAATAAAACTTGGACGGTCCAGATTTTTAATTGGACCCCGTGCAGTCGGAAACCCCGACTGCACGGGATCCAAACGCTAGAATAATAGATTGTCCAAGTTGGGCCTACAAGGGGCCCACCTGAACCCCAGTTTCAGTATAAAATCCATTGGCACATGATCCATACCAAGTCACCCACTTTTTGTTCAGGTAGGGCACTCAAAACAAACAAGAACACCTAAATCTTAAACCATGGGAGGCACCTCCATGGCCGGAAGAGTGACCAAATTTCTTGCGAGTCACCGCCCGGATAGCCTCTACGGTAGTGACACAAGTCTTGCCGATGTAGAGTTTGAATTTCTTGGCGATGGAGAGGTGTCGTTTGCTAAAAGTTCGAGTAGTGATGAATGCCCCTCAAATGAAATAGAGTTAGATGAAGATGATGAAGAGAGGGATAATAATAGTGAAATTGAAGAGAGTCAAAGCTTTTGGGATGACCAACACCAACTTTTGCAGGTAATATGATTGATAAAGTATGATTCTTTCCTTGTTTTGTTCAATTAGAATCTAAACCTTTTTCATACATTTCAATAAGAACTGAACCAGTGATCTATAAACTAGAGCACGTAACGTTGGTTTTAAGAACCAGCGATCATATATTTGGCACTCTAGTTTTAGAGCCAAAGAATAGGATTTAGGAGAAGAGGGTTGATTTTTTTTTCTATATGGTAAGGTATTTTTGGATCAGTTTACGCATCAACTAAAATTAAGTCTGTCTGTAAGCATTTTAAGAGCATAGGCTAACCTGGTGCATTAAGAAAAATAAGTTTTCTTATTTGTTGATTCTAAAGTTTAAACTCGAGAATGGTTCGATGGATGAAGTTTAAGGGACAATTAAAAACTTCTACGCTTCAATCTTTTTCTAATATATATTAGCATCAGGGTTTGGTTTGCAATCACAATATATTGCTATAAATTTCATAATCACATCAAATTCGTGATTGTTTTTTGTATTTTTAATAATCAGTGAAATCACAAATGTAATTTAACACTATAATTAGCAGGATAATTATTTTGTTTTAGGGCAGCTCTAACCATTTTTTGTAATTTAGTGCAGACCACGTTATGTAGAACTAGTAGTGTGGAGTCAAAGATAAGGAGTGCCGCCAAAGAAGCGCTTAAGGAGATACAAAGCGCAAAAACCGCGTGTGGCTGCGGAAGAGAGTTAGCTGCCAGCTTCTGCCGAAAGTGCTTAATGAGAGAAATCTCAAGGCGTCTTCAGAGTGCCGACTATAACAGTGCTGTTTGTAAAACAAAATGGAGAACTTCACCAGATATTCCATCAGGTATATATGCTTGTAATAATGTAATTCACCCACCACTACCAATTTCTTTCTTTCTGCTTTTCTGACTTTTGTATCTTGTTTTCTATTTGTTTTCTATTGAGAAGGAAAAGACAACTTCTTGGTGGGCCTAAGGTAAGATTGAGCATAATTATAATTAACCGTTATCTCTTCTTTCTTTTTTTGACCTAAAAGTCTGCTTCAAATCAGTAGTCTAATTAATATCACTTTAGCTGTAGAGCCATATTAAGCTAAGATTAGGGATATCAGGTTATAAAATTTTAAGGTGTTAGGTGCACTTTGAATTTTTTTTTTTTAAAAAGAAATCTCTTTCAAAGAACTTGCCATCCTAATAATTTAAGCTAGGTAAAGTTTTAATAATTTATTTTACCACTCTTTATGTGCCTTTAATTTCGGTATACAAACTAAAAATGTTAAAATGTAAATAATTATATGTGATATAATAGCGTAAGAGGGTTTCAATTAGGAATTAAACTCTTTCTCATCGCCATATAAAAAGCGTGTACATCCTTTGTTTCTTAACCTTATCATCAAAATTATGTACAGGTGAGCACAATTTTCTGGATGTGATAGACAATACAAGTTCAAAGAAAGGAGAGGTGAGGGTGATCGTGGAACTAAACTTCAGAGCAGAGTTCGAGATGGCGAGGGCGAGCGAAGACTATAACAGGCTAGTTCGGAGGCTCCCTGAGGTGTTTGTGGGGAAAGTAGAAAGATTAAAAAACCTAATCAAAATCCTGTGCATGGCAGCCAAAAGATGCATGAAGGAAAAGAAAATGCACATGGGACCATGGAGGAAGCACAGGTACATGCAAGCTAAGTGGCTAGGTCCATGTGAAAGGAACACTTCAACAACTTTCTTCTCAATGGGATATTCTGAGAGGATGTCAAAGCCAAAGCCAAAGCCAAAGGCATCCATGTTAACCGTAGATTTGCTAGAGAAGCTTCCTAATATGCACTGTCAAGTGGTTGAGGTTTTGTAATTGTAAGAAGCAGAGTGTCCCCCCCCCCCCTTTTATTTCCTTTCTCTGGCACAAAAGGAGTGATTCAATGTATGTCAAAATTTTTAGTAAAATTAAATCGCACTTTAAAGCTGTTCTGAACATCATAGAACCTTTGATATAAATTTCTTTATATTAATCTCTCCTTACTCATTATAAAAACCCTATTTTTCCATTCCAAGGTACGAAATATCTACTCAAGTTTTTTTTCCTAATATAACGACCTTATATTAATCTGATGACCCGTAGTCAACACATTTTACATATTATCAAATATTGCAAAATATATTTGTAAGTGAATTGAATTTTCAAATTAATATCATTTCTAAAATTTACATATAAATACAATGGTCGAATTTTTTTATTTTAAAGGTTGTCAAACATATGTGTAGTTCTCTTTATTTTCATTTTTTCAAATTTTATTTTAGTCAAACTTCAAATAAGTAGTCTTGAACGGTATTAGGATACAGTACTTCATAAACTTCATAGTTTCTAACAAAGGGTGGTTTAACACTGTTAAATTATTAATATCTTTTTGCAATAGAGCGGTTGAAAATAAAATATTAAATTTACTTCCAAATTTTAATCAAATTACAAGAGAGTAAAAAGTATTTTATTGGTATGTAAACTGATTTATTCAGTTTTGGATAAGCCTTATCATACCATTTATTTCCATTTAGTTAAATTGAAATCTCTATAATTTATGATTTTTGACAAAGTAGCCAGACACTCAGAGTGTGTTTCCATGATATAATTAAAAATTTCATAAAATTTGAAATGCTTGAATATTAAATTACTAGCAATTCAATTTCTTACAATTTTAGAATATCATATTTGGATAATTAATTTTCATAAAAGAATTTGAACTTTTTAGAAGTAATTTTAAGGGGAAAATAAAACCACTCTCCTTTTCTTACCAAAAAAATCACACTCTTTTAACTATGGATCATTTGCAAACACTGCCACTAAAAAAGCTAGAAAATTGAGTCATAAATTTTTTCTTTTTCTTTTTTGAATTTTAATTTTCAGTTCATGCTGTCCATTAACTTATTTAACAGACAATTAATCTTTATCATCCTTTTAACAATTAATCCTTTCAAGTGTAATAATGAACAGTTGGTGAGCCTTTTGAATGATTTTGGCCTTTAAGTCATTTAACTTAAATTATGATGATCATCCAAATTCCAAATGCAGAGGATGTTGAGGGAAAATATCGATCATATATCTTTTCAGATCATTTGTAGGGGAGAAAAAGAAGTGAACTAATGTTATAAACTTTCATATACATTATCTTCAACAAAGTTTGAAACCTTATTACCTAACTCTTTTAACTAGATTTGGTTCACTGTATGATTTTCATGTGCATTATAATATTTTTATAAATGATCAAGAAAATTAGGCATCTGATTTGAAATTAGGAGTTTCAACTAAAATTATAGAAATTATAGAAATTTTGGTTTGGGTCTGAATCCAGGTTCATGTCTAGATATGGAGTAATAACCGCCTTCCTAGTCCTTTTAAGTGTAGTAAGTTATGTTAGAAAACTTGAAGGAGCTCATGGTGGAGTCTGTGTAGCTAATAGTAGTCTAATGGCAGTATAACCCTTTTAGTGCATGACATAGTATTTGGAAATATTAGTGTGTCATGGACTGTGAGTAGGTGTATTTTGGGAAGAAAAATATAAAGAAATTCAAGAATAAGGTGGAGTTGGCCCTTGATTGGTAAAATAGAGGATGTTTAAGGTTTTAATGTGCACTGGAGCTCATTAAAGGAAGGATGAGCTACTGCACAATTAGTTTCTATAGAATAGTGACACTGGTTAACACATAATACGTTGAGTCCAGTCGACTAGACGTTGAGGAACATTTGTTTTTATAAAAGGGTCAGAACATACCTGATCGTTAGAAAGAAAAGATGGGTTTTGGTTCCCTCTTCTGCAGCTTTGCTAGGGCACAACTTCTAGGTATTTTCAAGGTGAAATTCTTCATGTTTTTGAAGACATGATCATGAAATAACTCAAGATTCTTTCCACTCTAGTTGATTATTCATCTTTTTTTCAACCTAGGTTCATGAGTCCAAGGCTATGAAAGGGTTGAGGCAGGTTGAGGCTTGTAGCATCAAAGAGAAGCTTGAATCATCTTTTAAAGTGAGTTTTCTAAACCTTAAAACCATCTTTTAAAGTTTAGCTCAAAATCTAGAGCGGTTATGACTTTGAATGAAAACCCTAACCTATGGGTTGCATGGATTGCAATAGAACTCATAGAGGATTATGGTTATATTTAGCTATAGGGCTATATGGTGATTCTAAATGTCAATCTCATCTATTGGGTAGTAAATTTGAGGCTTGGCAAGTAGAGAGGTACACTAATTTTTGTAAAGACCAATTTTCAACTCATTGTTTGCTGTCCGTTTCTCTAAAATTTAGAATAATAGACTTTCTTGTGATAATCTCTTAACAAATGGTGGCCTTCTCTCGTTATGGATATATGTATATATTTATGTCATGACCCAACCCACCAAGTTATGATTGACACTAGGATTGATGGTACCTCGACCTGCCAACCCAAGCAAACCTTACCACTCAAACTGTCTGGCTAAAACTATTTCAACAAATCATGACAGCGTATAAATAAAACATTTGTCACTTAATAAATCCTTTTAAAATCATGTTCCATCCAAATAACAAACTTGGGTATACTTTAGATTACAATTTAACATTTCCAAACTCTCTCTCTAACATACCAAAACCCTTCCTATATATTGCTCAAGGGAATCATATTAGTGAATGCACTTGCAAAATAAAACAAAGTCCTTGAAGGGGTGAGCTTCAAATAGCTCAGCGAGGAAAATCAAACCAAAAGCCAATCATATCTCATGCAATGCATGTATACATGGATTCGAAGTACACAAGTTCTACCTCTAATGCCCATTTCCTCTCAACTCTTGAGATCCCATAATGAATGCAGTGATATGTTTCTTTTGAAGTCACATGCCTTAAACTGTTAATTTATAAAACAAATAAATCTTTTGTATGCAGAGATGCTATGCAAGATTCTAAAACCGAAGCTCGAAATAATCGTTAATAAAGAATATGGGGATCCCATAAAATTCCATGCAAGAACCCAAACTGTCCACTCCTGGACAAAATCAATTGGGAGGAAATAAATACCTCACTTTTAGAACCAACTCAACCAAGGAGTAGAGGAATGACGACTCTACACTCAACCTCCAGGACCAACTTAATTGGTAGAGGTTGAGACCTAGGTGTACATAATGATTTTACCACAATACAACTATGGATCCCAAAGACCATAACTTCTAAGACAAAATTCATAACATAGTTGTGATGACACATATGCCCTTTCTAGTCAAATCATATTGTGGGTTCTCATAAAGTTTATGCATTTTGAATGAAATTGTTGGATCTAGTGATTACCCCTAGGTATTTATGGTACAAGCATGTGTTTAGATTTTTTTTTAAACATTACAAACTTGTAAAACATGTGGAAACAAAATACCAAAGCAAAATCACATGACGGCTAAGTAGAAGGAGTGGAGAATTTTTACATACCTCTTGTAGTCACTTTAATATTTGCAATTTGCTTCCCGACCAAGCACATTTACCCCTTATTCTTTGGGAAGCATAAATCCACGTAATCTACGGTGAATATGTTTAGTGATAAGAAAAAAAATAAAAGATGAAACAGCAAAATAGATGGCTTTCTCAAATTATAAATAGAAAGCCTTCCCTTTTTTTTTTCTTCTTCTTAGTATGGCGTGTGGAATTGTAATATGAACTTACTCAAATCCTTAACTCAAGCTCACAACACTCTCAGCTACAAGGGAAAGAAAATAGTTGCGCTTTCTCTCTCACACACAAGCTCTTGGTCAAAGGGAGTTTTTGATCTAAAAAATCTCTTTCTCTCTTTTTCAAGTGGATGGCTAGCTCACTCTTATTTTCTCAAATTATTATCTCTCTTTTACAGACACAAGAGGAGTGATTATATATATATATATATATATATATATATATATATATATATATATATATTATACTAACCCTAGGTCACTTAAGAGTATTTGAGTCCAACTTAAAAAACAATTCCTAATAATTAGGGATTCACACGCCTACTAAGAGGGAAACTAGATAATCAAATTATCTAATGATTTATTAATTAATAATGTATTATTTAATTAATAAAGTCATATTTTATTTAACACTTAAATAAAACATGTGGAATTTTTTAATTGGTCATGCTTGGATATAAATTCTAATAAAAAAATTTTATTTTATTAAATTCCTTTTGACTTAGTTAGTTTCCTAGTGAAAGTAGGTTTCCTTGAAAATTAAAACTCTTTTAATTTCTAACTTTTATTCACTTTAGTTAATTAATTAGGATAATTAGGAAGAAATAGGTTTGAACATTTCAAACCTCCCTCCTTCCTACTTGGCCGTCCATCTCACTATCTCATAGAGAGTTGGTTTTCTTCACTTAAGTTTGAACGATTCAAACTTTAGGTAATTAGGATTAATTTAATTAAATCAAAAATTTATCCTAAATAAATACCTTGGTTGAAAATCCTACTAAAGAGGGATTTAATTTAATTTTATTCAACTTCTTTAAATTAAATAATTTGAACAATTGAAATATCAATTTAAAGTAGTTAAATAAAAAATAATTATTAAGATAAAGGTTGTCTAAATTGAGCAGTGTTTTAAAAACTAGACCGGTCATTGAATCGATGGAGGCAGAGGGTCAATGGTCAGTGGTCAAACCGGGGTCGAACCGGATTTTAATTAAATAATATTTTTTTAATTTTTTATTTCATATATTATAGATATTTTATAATATATCATAATAAATAATAAATATTTTAAATATATTTGATGAATTAGTCTTTTCTTTTGTCACTTTTGTATCATTTTTAAGTTATATAAATATTACATTACATAAATAAATTCACAAATGCAATCTACCTTGTTAGTAAAGAAGAATTATCCTTTATCAAGATGTACCGAGTTCAATTCCTAACACATGTATTTTTGGCAAAAAAAAAAGAATAAAAAGTTAAAAACCAGTTTAAGGGTGAACCGACCGATTTTCACAGGTTTAAAGGGAAAACTGGCCGGTTTTAGCCAGTTTTTGACCAGCGTTGACCGATTTTTTAATTCACCAATTTTCTCCTAGAACTGAATCAGTTACCAGGCCGGTTCACCGGTTTTTTGATTGAACTAGCTGGTCTGGTCCGATTTTCTAAACAGTGAAATTGAGACAACAGTTGTCATAATTAAGATAAACATTTGTTTTAAATTTTCATTGTGTAATTGCAACAACACTTGTTTAAATTAGACAACTAATATAAGAATTATTTTTGACTCTTTAGTAACAAAAATATTTCTCACATTTTCAAGCATGCTTAGGACAACATTTGTCCTAAAATAATTATTTGTATAAATTAAGACAACTCTTATCTTAATTAAGACATAAATGCTTTAAGTTATCATTTAATTTAATTAAAATTTCTTCCAACTTAATGTGGATTGAATTCTCCAAAGCTAGGTGGGGAATCCGTTTGAATATAGGAATTTCAAGCTCCAATAAACTTGGGATTATTTCAATCTCATTAAGATAGTCCAAATTTATTAATCATGCATGAAGTCATTTAACCAAAGACTCATGATTGCATTCTTGAAAATTCCTAAAATATATTTGTGAACCCTCGTAGCCATCCACTATTACAAAGCAAAATTACCATTTTACGCCTTATGTAAATTTGTCCACTGGCTCAGATTTCATCTAATAAATGACCAGATAATCTCTTAGAACTTTTCGAAAATTATCTAGAAATGATGAGTAGATAATTCATCATTCCATTGGACCTAGGTATGCCATTTGTTTTCCTGAAATCACCAGAAACGATGTAATGCTACGAACTCTGTTTCCTATATTTATGTTCCTAGATGTTCACTCTCACTATGATCCCAACCTACAGAGTCTTAACCAATGTCACACAATGATCCTGCCCATAGTATATCAAAGATCAAAGTGATCATGAACAAGAGTCTATAATTCATCAGGATTTTGATTCTGCTACTAACGGGATACAATAAGTGTGAGTTCATATTTAAAGTAATGATATTAACTTGAACTTGATTTCTCACATTATTCTAATTCATTTTGTTGGGAATAGCTCCTGGAAAGCAAGTTATATTCCCTAATTTGATGTAAATACAATTTAACATTAATAAATAAAGAGTTTATTTATGTAAACTTTATTTTCTAGCTATTAAGGTTCCTAGATTTTAATAAACCAAGATACATTTGCATAAAGGTTATGCAAAATCATATGGATGAATCTAAAACAATATTCATAGTCATTGAATTGAGCTGATCACTCTGTTCAATTAAGACTGTAGTGTCCGGATTATCTCCATAGAAAGAATGAAATTCTTTTCTAAGGGAGTTATGAATCTAAAATCATTGAAGTAGTAGACTTTAGGTAATGACACTATTAAATAAATTGGAATCAAGTGAGATATCAAGTTCAAGTTAATACTGTTACTTTGAACTTAAACTCACACACATTGCATTCGCTAGTAATTGAACCGAAATGCTAATGGATTATAGACTCATGTCCATGATCATTATGATATTTGATAAACTATGGCATGACCATTGTGTGACATTAGTTAGTACTTTGTATGTTGGGATCATAGTGGAAGTGAACATTCGGGAACATAAATCCAAGAAATGGAGTTTGTAGCATTACATCACTTATGGTGATTTTAGGAAGACAAGTGACATATCTAGGCCCAGTGAAATGATGAATTAGCTACTCATCATTTCCAAATAATTTTAGAAAAGTTCTAAAAGGTTATCTGGTCACTTATCGGACGAAATCTGAGACCAGGGGACAAAATTGACATGAGAGGTAAAACAATAATTTTACCTTGTGTCAACAGATGGCTACGAGGATTCATAAATACTAGGTTTACAAATTAGACAAATCAATGTTCACCTTTGACTTCTCTTAATTTTAGGAATTATCAAGAGTACAATCATGAGTCTTTGGTGAAGTGACTTAATGATTAATAAATCTGGATTATCTTGACGAGATTAAAATAATACTAAGTTTATTGTAGCTTGAAATTCCTATGTCCAAATGAATTTTCCATCTAATTTTAGAGAATTTAATCCACATTGAGTTTGAATAAATTTAAGATGAAGTTTATTGATTTTCAACTAATGTCTTGATTAAGACAAGAGTTGTCGTAATTTAGACAAAGAATTATTTAAGGACAAATGTTGTCCTAATCATGCTTAAAAATGCGAGAAACATTTTTGTCACTAAAGAGACAAAAATAATTCTCACATTAATTGTTTAATTTAAACAAATATGGTTTTAATTAGACAATATAATTTTAAGATAAATGTTTGTTTGAATTAAGACAAGTGTTGTCTCAATTTAGACAACATTTATCTTAGTAATTATTTTAATTAGACTACTTTAAATTATTATTTGAAATGTTCAAATTAATTTATTTAAATAAGTTGATTAAAATAAAAATCAAATCCCCATTTAATTAAGATTTTTGACTATATCATTTTGTTAGGATAAAATTAATCTAATTAATTAATTATTCTAATATTATTACAAAGTTTGAATTGTTCAAACTTTCAAGACAACCTCCTCTCCATGTGATGGAGAGGAGCATGCCCAAAAAGGAAGAACATTGATTCACTCCCAATTATACTAATTATCCTAGTGAATAAAGGATTAGAAATTAAGAGTCTTAATTTTTTATGTAAGCTACATTCACTAAGGAACTAACTAAGTTAAAGGGATTTAATTAAGTAAAATTCATTTATTTGAGTTTTTGATTCAAGCATGACCAATTATTTGATCCTACGTCCACTCTTCAAGTACTAGTAAACTTTGAAAGTTTTTGTTGAAATAAATTTCTCCTTAAAGAATCACCCAAAGATTTCTTTCAATTAAATAGCTATTTAAAAAGGTCGTTGAAATCACATAAATAAGATGAAGTTCTCTGAATCCAAGAGCACTTTGCTTGCTCAATAGAAACAAATGAATGCAAGAAAGTCATTTTGAATCATGAGCACTTTTCTTGCTCATTGAAAACAAATTATTATAAGAAAACTTATTTGAAACAAGAAGCTCTTTGCTAGCTTATTGGAAATAATTGAATATAAAAAGCTTTTTTGAAACCAGGATCCTTTTGCTTGCTCATTTGATAAAGAGAGATAAGGATTTCAAAGCTTTGCATTTTCTTACAGTTAGTTTATCAAATAATAAATAACCCGATAGCTTGAAAACTGAAGTGCTTACCTTTTATAGAAAAAGGGTTATGCAAAAAATCCCCTTTTCAAGCTGAGAGGAAATAACTTGATTAATCAACAAGTAAATACTTAAAGGATCAAGAGAAGAAAAAAAAATGACACTATGATATATAGAGGTTTAGATCCAAAAAAATCAGATCCTACATCCTCTCCTTAAGCACAAAGCATGAGAATTTTATAATAAGGGTAATCACCATACAACAAGGAGGCAGTTTAGCCTTTACAAACCCAACTTAGGGAAGCACACCACTAGTGATAGATTTTACTAAAAAGAGAACCTAACTAAACTCTAAACCAGGGAAGACAACCAGCCTTTACAAACTCCACACTAAGGAAGGATCTCAGCACTTTTATAAAACTCCACTAGATTTTCCTGACACGAGAATTTAGCAAAACTCTATGCACACTAGGTCTTTCACTTCAAGAACCTAGTAAAACTCTCAAAATGAATGTAATTATCACTAAGAGATCTCTCAACAAACTCCTAAAGAGTGGATATACCCATGACAATCCATAATGCAAAAGTGAGGAGAAGATAAAGATATTTCAACTTCTTGAATGCTAGTCTTCTCTCTACACAATGCTTCAAGGATGGTTGGCTTTCTACTTGAAAATATACTCTTTGAAGTGCATTATAAACATTCAACCACCTTGGCATGTTCATAATCAATGCATTTAAAGCTTGTACAGACTTGGTATTTACATATTTTAAATTTAGCTCTACCAGGCAACTCTGATTGCTCATTTAGGCTTTTCCTGGTTCTATAAGGAAGTTGTTGTACATTGTATGTCTCAATGCATTCCTTGTTAGTACTTTTCATAGGTTTTCTTCTTTCCAGTGCTTCTAGGTCTGTAATACGCCTTTCAACCCTAGTTTTGCTTACTCACTTACCATCTAATGTCAGCATATGTTGAGTTTTGTTGCTTCACAAGATTTGGCTTTTTTATATGACCAATACACTTCCTAAGCTCATGTAACTCTTCTTAATGTGCAGATTGGCATTCAACATTTCATCTTTGAAAATTCCATTAATATGTTTTGCTCAAGAAGTGCATAGAAAATGAGATTTTGACTTGTAGTATGAAAATAGTCAAGCAAATTTTAAATTGTATGAAAGTAGCTTTTGCTTTTGCCATTTATGTTTATATATTAAACCAATATTTTCATATTAACCTTTAAATGAACCATATTTTTATACATTATAGTTGGTTCATCAAATTCAACAAATAGATCACATTTTGCACTTTGATACCATTTTTGTGGTATCAATTGCTCCTCTAGTAAGACTACAGTTAAATAAAAATGAACTCAATCTTTCATACCATGCTTAGGCTTGTTTCAACCCATAAAGAGCCTTAGTTAATTTGAAAACATGATTAGGATATTCTACTTGCTTAAAACCTAGAGGTTGCTTTACATTACTTCTTCATTTAGTAAACCATTTAAGAAAGCACTCTTAACATCCATTTGTAAAACCTTTAATGCATGTAAATGCAAGTAACATTCTAATATACTCTAATCTAGCAACAAGAGCAAAAGTTTCATCATAGCCTATACCTTTTTTCTGATTATACCCTTGAGCAATCAACCTTGCTTTGTTCCTTACCACATTACCTACTTCATTGAGTTTGTTTCTGAATGCCCATTTGGTGCCTTTGATTGATTGATGACTAGGTACAGGTACAAGAGTCCAAACTTTTTTTCCTCTCAAATTGATTCAATTCTTCTTACATTGCTATTATCCAAGCCTCTTCTTCTAGTGCTTCTTTGATGCTCTTGTGCTCTATTTGAGACATGAAGGCCTTGTGGTTCATGATTCTACGTGATGCTCTCATTCTCACTCCTTCTGTTGGATCTCCAATAACGAATTCCACTGGATATGCTGGAGATCTTCTTCATTCTCTGGGTATCTTTTTAGGATTTTCTTCTTGCTTAACTGCATTATGATTTTCATCAATTTCTCCTTCATTGCTCTTAGTAATTTCTATCTACTGTTTACATCTTTCATTGTTTTGGGAATTCTCTGTTTGAGATTCAAACCCCTCATTCAAGTTCAGGTTATCCATTTTCAAAGTAATACCATCATCAAATTTAGCATCAAATTTCTCCATATTGTCTTTGTCATTATTGAAAATGAAGCATTTGCATCCAAAAGTGTGAAAATAGCAAATATTTTGTGTTCTTCCTTTCCATAATTCATATGGGGTTTTCTTCAAAGTAGGTCTTATCAAGCATATATTCAAGATATAACAAGCAGTGTTCATTGGTTCAGCCCAAAACTTTTGAGGAAGCTCTTTATCACAAAGCATTGTTCTTGTCATATCAAGAAGAGTACAATTTTTCCTTTCCATAGCTCCATTTTTCCGTGGAGTTTGACGTGTGAATTTATACCACATATTTACTTGGGTTTAATTGTGTTAATTTAGGATGTTTTCCATGTTCTAAATACTTTTATATAGGATTTTAAGTGTTTCATTTTAATATATGATATTTTTCCTTTTGGTAACTTTCCTAATTCTAATTTTTCCTATTTTGGCAAGGAAATGGAGGCTTTAATGTTAGAACAAGATGCCCTAATAGAAATTCCAGAGTGTTGGGTGCCACAGCACCTATATAATGCATGCACTAGTAAAAAATCCTAGAGTTGGGCACCACAATGCCCATTCGATGGCAAATCCAAACCCCCAATAGGGTTGAGGTGCTCAAATATTGAAGCTGCGACACCATTGGTTGAAATTCAAGCAAATCTGATTTTAGGCCTGGGCACTGCAACTCCCAAAGATGGAGGCTATAGTGCCCATGCACATATCCACATGTAAACAAGTAGATGAATCTAATTTAGCAAACTTTTGAAAGGGATCTTTGGTCACACAATAGCTAAGATGAAAAAGGAGAGCCAAGAGTTGTGATTTAGGGGGTAGAGCTGCGAATATGAAAAGATGAAAGCTTATGGTTTTTGAAAAGAGGAGTTTCTTCTTCTTCTTCTTCTTCTTCTTCTTCTTCAAGTCTTAGTCATGAGTAGCTATATTTCTTGTCCTAGGATTTGGGATGTAGTCATTGAGTTTCTGTTATGATTTGAATTTGATTGTTTGGATGATATTTTCTTATTGTAATTTAATGAATGTTAATGCTTGCAAATTAGTGGCCAGGAATTTTTTGTTTAAGGTATTGGTTGATGGAATTAAAGTTGAAGTTCAATACTAGTTGGTCGATTCATTAAACCTAGGCAGTGCAAATTAGAAATAAATACTCACCTCTGTGACTTCTTATTAGGATTCCATTGATCTTAATGAATTTGTGTTAATTGCTATGATCATAATAGTAGACATAGGATTAATATAAGTATGGGCCTTATACCTTGAAAGAGGATAATGTTGGATTTAGTTGTTACGCCTAGGTGTTTATTATACAAGCATGTATTTTAAAATTTTTAAAACATTTAAGGTTGTAAAAAAGTTGAAACAAAACACTAAGAAAATAACTCATGGCTAGAGAGAGAAGTAAAATAGATAAAGATTTTACATACCTCTTAAAGTCAATTTAATCTTGTAATATACTTTCCAACCCAGTGCACTACTGCCTATTCTTTGGGAAGCACCAATCCACGGAACCTACGGTGGATAGGTTTAGTCAATGGAACAAAATAAAATGTGAAAGAAAGATAATTGATAGCTTTCAAATTAAATTAGAAAGACTTCCCTTTCCCTTCAAGTATGGCGTGTTGAAACTTATGAAGGCACTCAGAAGAAAACTCACTTTTCTCTCAAAAACTTAAGGCTCTCTTAAGGTGTCTTCTCTCCATATGTTACAGCCACAAGGAGAAGGGTTAGGTTATATCTATAATAACCTAACCCTAGGTCATTCCTTTGAATTCAAAAATATCATTCCCTAAAACATAGGGATTCCAAACGTCTACTAGGGAAAGTAGATATTCAAATTATCTAATTGATTTATCAATTAATAATTATATTATTCAATTGATAAAGTCATATTTTATTTTACTCTTAAATAAAACATGTGGGGCTTTCTAATTGGTCATGCTTAAATATAAAATTCAAATAAATAATTTTGTTTAATTAAATCGTTTGGACTTAGTTAGTCCCTTAGTGAATGTAGGTTACCTAAGAAATCAAAACTCTTTTAATTTCTAATCCTTTAATCATTAGGATAATTAGAATAATTAGGAAAGAATTTATTTTAACATTTTACAATCAATTCTCCTCCTTTTGGGTGTGCACCTCTCCATACATGGGGAAGAGGTTGTCTTACAAGTTTGAACAATTCAAACTTTGTAAAAATATTAGGATAAGTAATTAATTAAATTAATTTTATCCTAATAAAATAATATAGCAGAAATTTTGAATTAAATGGGAATTTAATTTTATTTTAATCAACTTTTTCAAAGTAAATATTTGAACAGTTCAAATATAAATTTAAAGTAGTTAAACCAAAATTTATTACTAATATAAAGGTTGTCCTAATTGAGACAATACTTGTCTTAATTAAAACAAACCTTTATCTTAAAATTCTATTATCTAATTAAAAAAACATTTATTTAATTTAGACAACTAATGTAGGAATTATTTTTATCTCTTTAGTGACAAAAAATATTTTTCACATTTTCAAGCATATTTAGAACAACCTTTATCCTAAAATAATTCTGTCAAAATTAAGACAATTCTTGTCTTAATAAAGACATTAACTAAAATGCTATCAATTAACTTCATCTTAAATTTATTCTAACTTAATGTGGATTGAATTCCCCAAAGCTAGGTGGGGAATTCGTTTGGACATAAGAATTTCAAGTTTCAATAAATTTAGGATTATTTTAATCTTATTAAGATAATCCAATTTTATTAATCATAAAGTCATTTCACCAAAGACTCATCATTGCACTCTTGATAATTCCTAAAATTACGATAAGTCATTGTTGAACATTGATTTGTCCAATTTAGAAACCCAATTTTTGTCCCTTGGTCTCAGATTTCATCCGATAAGTGACCAGATAATCTTTTAGAACTTTTTTAAAACTATATTGAAATGATGAGTAGCTAATTCATCATTTTGCTAGCCCAGATATGTCACTTCTCTTCCTGAAATCACCTGAAGTAATGTAATGCTACGAACTCCATTTTTTGGATTTATGTTCCCACATGTTCACTCCCACTATGATCCCAACATATAGAGTCTTGACCAGTGTGTCACAATGGTTATGTCCATAGTATATCAAAGATCACAATGGTAATGAACACAAGTTCATAATCCATAAGGATTTTGGTTTTGCCACAACAAATGTAATGTGTGTGAGTTCAAGTGCAAAGCAACAGTGTTAACTTGAACTTAATATCTCATTTGATTCCAATTCATTTAATAGTGTCATTATCTGAAGTCTACTACTTCAATGATTTGAGATTTATTATTCTCTTAGAAAGAAATCTCATTCTTTCTATGGTGGTAATCCAAACTCTATAGTCTTTATTAAATAAAGTGACCAGCTCTACTCAATGACTATGAATAGTATTTTAGATTCATCCAAAGTTACATGTCTCCTTTTGGATAACCCTTATGAAAATGTATCTTGGTTTATTAGAATATAAGAACCTTAATAGCTAAAAAATAAAGTTTATTCAAGCTTACATAAATAAACTCTTAATTTATTAATATTAAAATGTATTTACATCAAATTAGGGAACAACTTACTTTCCAGAGCAACCTATTCCCAACAGATAACACATATAATAGGGAACACAGTCTTTGCAATTAGGGAAATATTAACAATCAGAATCAATGTCATTAATGGAACTCAATTGATGAACCCCAATCCTAGAATCCTTTATCATTTGATTTTTATAGATTTATTTTACATATTTCACACTGTCATTTAGATTCCCTAGATAATTTAGGAAGTTACATAAGTTTGCTAATTAGATCTCCTCCTTGTGGATAGCATACTCATTTTTACCCTATTCTCCCTATCATGACTCAAAAATATTTGAGAGATTGGAAGCAAAAGTTGAGTAGTTAGTGATTTTTAAAAAAAATTGTAGAGATGTAAGTGGGGCAGTTTGCTAATTTTATAAACTCTTGGGAACAAGGAAGTTTACCTAGCAAGACAGAGGTAAATCCAAGAGATCATTGCAATGTAATCACATTGAGAAGTGGCAAAAAGGTCCCAAACCTAGAAAAGGTAAACACAATGAAATGCCACCAATTGAAAAGGTACAAAACAACATCAGCCGGGAGAAGGAAGATGCAACCATGCCACGAGAGCGAAGTATTTATTTTGACCATAAGCCTTATGTTGCACCTCCTCCCTATGTTCTTCCCATCCTCTTTCCTCAGAGACTTAAATAGAGAATTGGTAAGCAAATCAGTGAGGAAAATCATGAGAATATAGTGGGTGATGAAGTGAAACAAGAAGTAGTGAAAAAGCAAGTTGCTAAGGTAACTAAGGGCATACCAGAGATATAATTCCCATACTTAGCTCTAGTTAAGCCATATGTGCCTCCAATTCCTTTCCCTTGGAGGTTAAAGCAAAATAAAGTGGACAAATAATTTGAAAAAATTTTAACTGTGTTAGGCAGCATAAATATTCCATTTGCATATACATTAGCTTAGATTCTTACCTACGCAAAGTATTTAAAAATAATTATGTCCACGAAGAGGAGGCTGGAAGAGTTTGAGACTATTACCTTGACAGAGTAGTTCAATGTTGTGATCCAAATGAAGCTTCCACCAAAGCTCGGAGATCCAGGGAGTTTTTCTATTCCTTGTATTGTAGAAGATATTCACTTTTCTAAAGCTTTGTGTGATCTAGGTTCCAGTGTCTGATTCATGCCTTTGTCAGTTGTTAGGAAGCTGAGATTGAAAGAATTTAATCCCACCACTGTATCTTTGCAATTATTTGATAGATCAGTAAAGTATCATTGGGAATTCTTCAGAAATGTATTGGTCAAGTTGATCAAGTTCATACTTCATACTAATTTTGTGGTGTTAGACATAAAGGAGGACCATGAAATTCCACTAATTCTTGGCCGACCATTCTTGGTTACTGGTAGGGCATTAATTAATGTCCAAATGGTAGGTTGACCTTCAAAGTTGGTGATGAAGAGGTAGAATTTAATCTATCTAAAGCTACTAAATATCCCTCTTTTACTGATCATGCTTCTAGAATTGATACAACTGATGAGTCAGTTAGAGAGATTTTTAGTGTTAACACTACTAAAGAACCTCTAGAGAGGTGTTTGGTGAGTGTAGGGGCAAAGAAAGAGAAAATTTGGAAGTTGGAAAAGAGGCTTTTCAAAAGGATAAATCTCCTGATAACTTGGAGGACAAGATAGGGATTTGATAAGTGCATATTTTATCATATTTTTATGTTGAATTCTTTTGCATTTAATTGCTTTGTTCTTAAGTTTGTTG